>JAJFZO010000358.1:10000-18945 GCA_021397835.1 Moringa oleifera
CCAGTGTTCTGCTCCCTCGCTGCCCAGGTGCCCTGCACCATGTCCAGTCCTCATGAGCCATCTCTTTATGACTCACGCATCAAGGACTTGACCGATAGCCATCGCGAGTGGGCTGCTCCCGTCAGCAGGCCCAAGCATGTGTCAACACCAGCTTGTGATGCTTCCCATGGCATCACTTGGGCTGGGGCCCCGATGAGCATCCCATGTCTTCATCGTGCCACCACGCCACTCATAGGTAAGGGGCTTACAGTAGGCAACTATCCTACCATCGAAAGTTGATAGGGCAGAAATTTGAATGATGCATCAACGGCATGATGCCCTTGCGATCCGTCGAGTTTATCATGAATCATCATAGCAACGGGCGAAGCCCGCGTCGACCTTTTATCTAATAAATGGGCCCCTTCCAGAAGTCATGGTTTGTTGCATGTATTAGCTCTAGAATTACTACGGTTATTCGAGTAGTAGGTACCATCAAACAAACTATAACTGATTTAATGAGCCATTCGCAGTTTCGCAGTCTGAATTAGTTCATACTTACACATGCATGGCTTAATCTTTGAGCCAAGCATATGACTACTGGCAGGATCAACCAGGTAGCATCCTTCGAGACGCCGCGCCAACAAAGACCAAAGCGTGCCGCAAGGCTCGCTAAGGCCAAAGCTGTCGCAGTCGTCATTCAAAATCGATGGGACATGGGACAAATGCTTTCGCTTGGACAGGCAGAGGCCGAGGCCACTGCTGTCGCAATACTTTTCGCACCCGAGGGGACAACCAATCTCTCGTGTGCCAAAGCGGCCGCATGCCAAAGCAGGCCGCACTTGGAGCACGAGGCCCGGCTTAGGTTTCCACCCATGCCCATAAGGGACATGGTGCAAAGACAGCTGACTTGAATCATCAAATTCCATTTGTGGAGGCACGCAACATAGGGTCCGATGTCACCCACGAAACGCCAACGTATGGCTCAGGGTCGAGCTTGAAGCGACGTGCTAGTCGACAGTTCGATGCAAGAGCATGGAGCCTGCCAACGCGCACGACTAGATCACCACTCACACGCCGCACGTACAAATTGGCAGCAACAGCACCAAACGAGCTGCAAGCCGACGAGCGAAAGGACCATCGATCATGCAGGTCATCGAGTGCCGCCACACCCAAGCCGCTAAGCGCGAAATTGTTTCAATAGTAAGGGACAAGGGACCACCGATGAGGCCTTGGCAGCAGGGGTGTCAAGCCGTGCCCAGGCTGGCCGTGTGGCTCGCTCATTGCTAACGGCCGACGATCGTGTCGTCGATCGCGCTGCGCAACGAGTCCGCCTAGGCAAGCCTGGTCGTCGGGATCCAGCCCCGCGTCCGCCGCCTCGAGGGCCTGCGACGAAGCACTCCGCATGCTCGAAATCCCCCAGCGATTTGGCCCTCGCGTAGCATGCATCATCGTTAGCTTCGCCGCCCACACCCATGAGATTGTCTATCGACATCCCATCTCATTAAGCCTACGTTTTTCCACCGATGAGGCTTGGCAGCAGGTGCACGCCTTGCCCAGGCACTGGCCGTGTGGCTTCGCTCATTGCTAACGGCCGACGATCGTGTCGTCGATCGCGCTGCGCAACGAGTCCGCCTAGGCAAGCCTGGGCGGCGGGATCCAGCCCCGCGTCCGCCGCCTCGAGGGCCTGCGACGAAGCACTCTGCATGCTCGAAATCCCCCCAACGATTTGGCCCTCCCGTAGCATGCATCATCGTTAGCTTCGCCGCCCACACCGTCGAGATTGTCTAGCGCATCCCAGCTCATTATCCAACGTTTTTCCCACCGATGAGGCCGTTGGCAGCAGGGGTGTTCACGCCTTGGCCGCAGGCTGGCCGTGTGGCATGCTTCATTGCTAACGGCCGACGATCGTGTCGTCGATCGCGCTGCGCAACGAGTCCGCCTAGGCAAGCCTGGGCGTCGGGATCCAGCCCCGCGTCCGCCGCCTCGAGGGCCTGCGACGAAGCACTCCGCATGCTCGAAATCCCCCCAACTATTTGGCCCTCGCGTAGCATGCATCATCGTTAGCTTCGCCGCCCACACCATCGAGATTGTCTAGCGACATCCCAGCTCATTATCCCACGGTTTCCCTCGTTTCGTTGCCCACGTTTTTCCCACCGATGAGGCCTTGGCAGCAGGGGTGTCACGCCTTGCCCAGGCTTGCCGTGTGGCTCGCTCATTGCTAACGGCCGACGATCGTGTCGTCGATCGCGCTGCGCAACGAGTCCGCCTAGGCAAGCCTGGGCGTCGGGATCCAGCCCCGCGTCCGCCGCCTCGAGGGCCTGCGACGAAGCACTCCTCATGCTCGAAATCCCCCCAACGATTTGGCCCTCGCGTAGCATGCATCATCGTTAGCTTCGCCGCCCACACCATCGAGATTGTCTAGCGACATCCCAGCTCATTATCCCACGGTTTCCCTCGTTTCGTTGCCCACGTTTTTCCCACCGATGAGGCTTTGGCAGCAGGGGTGTCACGCCTTGCTCAGGCTGGCCGTGTGTCCTCGCTCATTGCTAACGGCCGACGATCGTGTCGTCGATCGCCGCTGCGCAACGAGTCCGCCTTAGGCAAGACCTGGGCAGTATCGGGAGCCAGCCCCGCGTCCGCCGCCTCGAGGGCCTGCGACGAAGCACTCCGCATGCTCGAAATCCCCCAACGATTTGGCCCTCGCGTAGCATGCATCATCGTTAGCTTCGCCGCCCACACCATCGAGATTGTCTAAGCGACATCCCAGTCATTTCCTACCTACGTTTTTTTTCCACCGATGACTTGGCAGCAGGGGTGTCCACGCCTTGGCCAGGCTGGCCGTGTGGCTCACTCATTGCTAACGGCCGACGATCGTGTCGTCGATCGCGCTGCGCAACGAGTCTGCCTAGGCAAGCCTGGGCGTCGGGAGCCAGCCCCGCGTCCGCCGCCTCGAGGGCCTGCGACGAAGCACTCCGCATGCACGAAATCCCCCCAACGATTTGGCCCTCGCGTAGCATGCATCATCGTTAGCTTCGCCGCCCACACCATCGAGATTGTCTAGCGACATCCCAGCTCATTATCCACGTTTTTCCCACCGATGAGGCCTTGGCAGCAGGGGTGTCACGCCTTGCCCAGGCTGGCCGTGTGGCTCGCTCATTGCTAACGGCCGACGATCGTGTCGTCGATCGCGCTGCGCAACGAGTCCGCCTAGGCAAGCCTGGGCGTCAGGATCCAGCCCCGCGTCCGCCGCCTCGCGGGCCTGCGACGAAGCACTCCGCATGCTCGAAATCCCCCCAACGATTTGGCCCTCACGTAGCATGCATCATCGTTAGCTTCGCCGCCCACACCATCGAGCTTGTCTAGCCACATCCCAGCTCATTATCCCTCGATTATTCTCGCTTCGCTGCCCACGTTTTTCCCCACCGATGAGGCCTTGGCAGTAGGGTGTCACTCCTTGCCCAGGCTGGCCGTGTGGCTCGCTCATTGGCTAACGCCGACGATCGTGTCGCGATCGCGCTGCGCAACGAGTCCGCCAATCCGAAGCCTGGGCGTCGGGATCCAGCCCGCGTCCGCCGCCTCGAGGGCCTTCGAACGAAGCACTCCGCATGCTCGAAAATCCCCCAACGATTTGGCCCTCGCGTAGCATGCATCATCGTTAGCTTCGCCGCCCACACCATCGAGCTTGTGTAGCCACATCCCAGCTCATTATCCCACGATTTTTCTCATTTCGTTGCCCACAATTTAGCGGATTTCGTTTCCCACGTTTTCCCCACTTCGTTGGCTACTGATTGGGCGTCCCACACTCTTCGGCCGACGTCGCCGGCCGCCTGCCTGCCGGCGGTGGTGGCCGCCACAGCCACGCACCACCGGCTGGATGGGCAAGGCAGCAAGCCGCCCTGCCCATGCCATGCGCGCTGGGTTGCCCAAGCCCAGCGCCTGCCCACGTGGGATGGGCAGGGGGGGAGGCACGCATGGCCTGTTGGCTCCCAGCAAGCTGATAGACCCACCTCCCCCCTAAAGAGTCTTAAATGAAATTTCACTTCCGGCAGGAGGAAACATCAATATGTCTGAGCCGTCATAATGGGTCTAAAAAATTATTTACTTGGAATTTTGAGCTGAAATTTTGTACATAAATGGAGAATAATCATATCTACCACCAGAAAAAATTTCAGAATTTTTTGGGCACTAAATTTTTTTTAATAAATTTTCTACAGCCGAAAATTGAAAAAATCATCAAAAATAGCCCGTGAGTCGAAATGATCCCAAACTTCAGGGGCAGACACCTCATGAATTACACGAATTATTTGAGTCATTTCGGGACCAATTCCATGATGAAAAGACGGACAATTCACAACAATTTCGCAACTGGGCATTGCGGCCAGCAGGCTGGGGCAGCTGTGCCTCTGCCTGGCCCATGGTGCATGCTGGCTGCCCTGTCCAGCGCACCTCCAGCCACCCCATGGCAGCCCTCAGGGTCCATCAAAGCCAGGGGCCACGGCCAAGTCCAGATTGCCCACGAAATCAACGCCCACAGCACGCGCCGAGCCTCACAGCGTGCTCGCGGCTGGCTCGCGTGGGGCGCCCCTGGCAAGGCTGGCGCCGTGCCTGCTGGCGACCGCTGGGCACCCCTGGCTCGCACGCTGGGCAGTAAGTCGAGGGGCAGGGACGAGGGGGCTGGCTCGCGTGGGGCGCCCGCGGCCTGGCTGGCGCGCCCACCGCTGCCGCACGCTGGGCGAGCAGCCCATGCCGTGCCTGCTGGGGGCTGCCTTGGCATGCCACCCGTGCCCAGGGTCCGTGCTACGCGGCCCCCCTGGCTCGCTCGCTGGGCACTATGTCGAGGGACAGGGACGTGGGGGCTGGCTCGCGATGGGTGCCCGCGGCCTGGCTGGCGCGCCCACCGCTGCTGCACGCTGGGCGAGCAGCCAATACCATGCCTGCTGGGGGCTGCCGGGGCTGCCACCAGCGCCCAGGCGTGCGTGCGACGCGGCGCCCTCCTGGCTCGCACTAGCTGGGCATCCAGTCGAGGGACAGGACGAGGGGCTGGCACGCGATGGGCGCCCCGGCAGGCCTGGCTGGCAGCCCCCACCGCTGCCGCACGCTGGGCGGGCAGCCCATGCCGTTGCCTCTGGGGGCTGCCTGGGCGTGCCACCCGCGCCCAGGGCCAGTGCGACGCGGCGCCCCCTGGCTCGCACGCTGGGCAGTCAGTCGAGGGACAGGGACGTGGGGCTGGCTCCCGATGGGCGCCCGCGGCCTGGCTGGCGCGCCCACCGCTGCCGCACGCTGGGCGGGCAGCCCATGCCGTGCCTGCTGGGGGCTGCCGGGGCGTGCCACCAGCGCCCAGGCTCAGTGCGACGCGGCGCCCCCTGGCTCGCACGCCGGGCAGTAAGTCGAGGGACAGGGACGTGGGGGCTGGCTCGCGATGGGCGCCCGCGTCCTGGCTGGCGCGCCCACCGCTGCCGCACGCTGGGCGAGCAGCCCATGCCGTGCCGCTGGGGGCTGCCTGGGCGTGCCATCCGTGCCCAGGGTCAGTGCGACGCGGCGCCCCCTGGCTCGCACGCTGGGCTGTCAATCGAGGGACAGGGACGTGGGGGCTGCGCACGCTGGGCCCACTTCCGCCCATGCGTGCCCTGCTGGGGGCTTGCCTGGCGTGGCCATCCGTGCCCAGGGTCATGCGACGCGGTGCCCGCCCTGGCTCGCCACGCTTGCTGTCAGTCGAGGGACAGGGACGTGGGGGCTGGCTCGCGATGGGCGCGCCCGCGTCCTGGCTGGCCCGCGCCCACCGCTGCCCGCACGCTGGGGGCGAGCACCCATGCACGTGCCTGCTGGGGGCTGCCTGGGCGAGCCACCGCGCCGCAGGCTCCGTGGACGCGGCCCCCCTGTCTCTGCACGCGTGGCAGTCAGTCGAGGGACAGGAACCGTGGGGGCTGGGCCGCACGCTGGGGCACTTGGCCCATGCCGTGCCTGCTGGGGGTTTCTGCCTGGGCGTGCCAATCCGTTCCCCAAGGGTCAGTGCGACGCGGCGCCCCCTTGCTTCGCCACGCTTGGGCAGTCAGTCGAGGACAGGGACTTGGGGCTGGCTCGCGATGGGCGCCCGCGGCCTGGCTGGCGCGCCCACCGCTGCCGCACGCTGGGCGGGCAGCCCATGCCGTGCCTGCTGGGGGCTGCCGGGGCGTGCCACCAGCGCCCAGGCTCAGTGCGACGCGGCTCCCCCTGGCTCGCACGCTGGGCAGTCAGTCGAGGGACAGGGACGAGGGGCTGGCACGCGATGGGCGCCCGCGGCCTGGCTGGCGCGCCCACCGCTGGCGCACGCTGGGCGGGCAGCCCATGCCGTGCCTGCGGGGGGCTGCCTGGGCGTGCCACCCGCGCCCAGGCTCAGTGCGACGCGGCGCCCCCTGGCTCGCACGCTGGGCAGTCAGTCGAGGGACAGGGACGTGGGGGCTGGCTCGCGATGGGCGCCCGCGGCCTGGCTGGCGCGCCCACCGCTGCCGCACGCTGGGCAGCAGCCCATGCTGTGCCTGCTGGGGGCTGCCTGGGCGAGCCACGCCGCGCCCGGCTCCGTGCGCCGCGGAGCCCCCCTGCTCGCAGCTGGGCAGAGTCAGTCGAGGGACAGGAACGTGGGGGCTGCCGCCACGCTGGCCCTTTGGCCCATGCCGTGCCTGCTGGGGGCTGCCTGGGCTTGCCATCCGTGCCCAGGGTCAGTTGCGACGCGGCGCCCCCCTGGCTCGCGACGCTGGGCAGTTCAGTCGAGGGCAATGACGTGGGGCTGGCTCGCGATGGGCGCCCGCGGCCCTGGCTGGCGCCCCACCCGCTGCCCCGGCACGTCTGGGCGGCAGCCCAAGCCGTGCCTCCTGGGGGGCTGCCTGGGCGTGCCATCCGTGCCCAGGGTCAGTGCGACGCGGCGCCCCCTGGCTCGCACGCTGGGCAGTCAGTCGAGGGACAGGGACGCGGGGCTGGCACGCGATGGGCGCCCGCGGCCTGGCTGGCGCGCCCACCGCTGCCGCACGCTGGGCGGGCAGCCCATGCCGTGCCTGCGGGGGGCTGCCTGGGCGTGCCACCCGCGCCCAGGCTCAGTGCGACGCGGCCCCCCTGGCTCGCACGCTGGGCAGTCAGTCGAGGGACAGGGACGTGGGGGCTGGCTCGCGATGGGCGCCCGCGGCCTGGCTGGCGCGCCCACCGCTGCCGCACGCTGGGCGAGCAGCCCATGCCGTGCCTGCTGGGGGCTGCCTGGGCGAGCCCCCCGCGCCCATGCTCCGTGCGACGCGGCCCCCCTGGCTCGCACGCTGGGCAGTCAGTCGAGGGACAGGAACGTGGGGCCTGCCGCACGCTGGGCACTTGGCCCATGCCGTGCCTGCTGGGGGCTGCCTGGCCATGCCTCTTGTGCCCTGGGTCTGTGCGACGAGGCTCCCCTGGCTCGCTCGCTGGGCACTTAGTCGAGGGATAGCGACGAGGGGGCTGGCTCACGATGGGCTCCTGTGGCCTGGCTGGCGCGCCCACCGCTGCCGCACGCTGGGCACTTGGCCAATGGCCAGGCCTGCTGGGGGCTGCCTGGCCATGCCTCTTGTGCCCTTGGCCTGTGCGACGAGGCTCCCCTGGCTCGCTCGCTGGGCACTAAGTCGAGGGACAGGGACGAGGGGGCTGGCTCACAATGGGCTCCTGTGGCCTGGCTAGCACGGCCACCGCTGCCGCACGCTGGGCACTTGGTCGAGGGACAGGGACGAGGGGGCTGGCTCACGATGGGCCCCTGTGGCCTGGCTGGCGCGCCCACCGCTGCCGCACGCTGGGCACTTGGCCCATGCTGTGCCTGCTGGGGGCTGCCTGGCCATGCCTCTTGTGCCCTGGGTCCTGTGCGACGAGGCTCCCCTGGCTCGCTCGCTGGGCACTTAGTCGAGGGACAGGGACGAGGGGGCTGGCTCGCGATGGGCACCTGTGGCCTTGCTGGCGCGCCCTCCTCTGCCACACGCTGGGCACTTGGCCCATGCTGTGCCTGCTGTGGGCTTCCTGGGCATGCCCCCCGTGCCCTGGGTCTGTGCGACGAGGCTCCCCGCTCGCTCACTGGGCACTTAGTCGAGGTACAGGGCGAGGGGCTGGCTCACGATTGGCTCCTGTGGCCTGGCTGGCGCAGCCCAACCTCTGCTGCCGCAATGCTGGGCACGTTGGCCGCATGCCTGCCTGCTGGGGGCGGCCTTGGGCTGCCTCCGTGCCCAGGGTCCATGCGACGTGGCTCTCCTGGCTAGCTCGTGGCACTTAGTCGAGGGACAGGGACGAGGGGGGCTGGCATCGCGAAATGGGCGCCGTGGCCTGGCTGGCGCGCCCACCGCTGCCGCACGCTGGGCACTTGGCCCATGCCGTGGCTGCTGGGGGCTGCCTGGGCATGCCTCCCGTGCCCAGGGTCCATGCGACGTGGCTCTCCTGGCTCGCTCGCTGGGCACTTAGTCGAGGGCCAGGGACGAGGGGGCTGGCTCGCGATGGGCGCCCGTGGCCTGGCAGGCGCACCCACCGCTGCCGCACGCTGGGCACTTGGCCCATGCCGTGCCTGCTGGGGGCTGCCTGGCATGCCTCCCGTGCCCAGGGTCCATGCGACGTGGCTCTCCTGGCTCGCTCGCTGGGCACTTAGTCGAGGGACAGGGACGAGGGGGCTGGCTCGCGTGGGCGCCCGCCCGTGGCCTGGCTGGCGCGCCCACCGCTGCCGCACGCTGGGCACTTGGCCCATGCCGTGCCTGCTGGGGGCTGCCTGGGCATGCCTCCCGTGCCCAGGGTCCATGCGACGTGGCTCTCCTGGCTCGCTCGCTGGGCACTTAGTCGAGGGACAGGGCCGAGGGGGCTGGCTCGCGATGGGCGCCCGTGGCCTGGCTGGCGCACCCACCGCTGCCGCACGCTGGGCACTTGGCCCATGCCGTGCCTGCTGGGGGCTGCCTGGGCCTGCCTCCCGTGCCCAGGGTCCATGCGGCGGGGCTCTCCTGGCTCGC
>JAJFZO010000572.1:0-24808 GCA_021397835.1 Moringa oleifera
TTGTCTAGCCATATCCCAGCACATTATCCCACGATTATTCTCGCTTCGTTGCCCACGTTTTTCCCACCAATGAGGCCTTGGCAGTAGGGGTGCAGAGGCTGGCCGTGTGGCTCTCTTGTTTCTAACGGCCGACGATCGTGTCGTCGATCAAGCTGCGCAATGAGTCCGCCTAGGCAAGCATGAGCGTCGACATCCAACCCCACGTCTGCCGCCCCGAGGGCCTACGACGAAGCACTCCGCATGCTCGAAATCCCCCCAACAATTTGGCCCTCACGTTGCATGCATCATCGTGAGCTTCGCCGCCCACACCATCGAGCTTGTATAGCCATATCCCAACACATTATCCCACGATTATTCTCGCTTTGTTGCCCACGTTTTTTCCACCAATGAGCCCTTAGCTGTAGTGGTGCCGAGGCTGGCCGTCTGGCTCGCTCGTTTTTAATGGCCGACAATCGTGTCATCGATCGCGCTGCATAATGAGTCCGCCTAGGCAAGCATGAGCGTCGAGATCCAACCCCACATCTACCGCCTCAGGGGCCTGCGAGGAAGCACTATGCATTCTCGAAATCACCCCAACCATTTGGCTCTCGTGTAGCATGCATCATCCTTAGCTTCGCCGCCCACACCATCGAGCTTTTCTAGCCAAATCCCAGCACATTATCCCACGCATTATTCTCGCTTCGTTGCCCACGTTTTTCCCACCAATAAGGCCTTGGCAGTAGCGGTGCCGAGGCTGGCCGTCTGGCTCGCTCACTTTTAACAGCCGACGATCGTGTCGTCGATCGCGCTGCATAATGAGTCCGCCTAGGCAAACATGGGCGTCGAGATCCAACACCACGTCTGTCGCCTCAAGGGCCATGCGAGGAAGCACTACGCATTCTCGAAATCCCCCCAACCATTTGGCTCTCGTGTAGCATGCATCCTCGTTAGCTTCGCCGCCCACACCATCAAGCTTGTCTAGCCATATCCCAGCATATTATCCCACGATTATTCTCGCTTCGTTGCCCACGTTTGTCCCACCAATGAGGCCTTGGCAGTAGGGGTGCTGAAGCTGGCCATCTGGCTCGCTCGTTTCTAATGGCCGACGATCGTGTCGTCGATCGCGCTGAGCAATGAGTCCGTCTAGGCAAGCCTGAGCGTCGAGATCCAACCCCACGTCTGCCGCCCCGAGGGCCTACGACGAAGTACTCCACATGCTCGAAATCCCCCCAAAAATTTGGTCCTCACGTAGCATGCATCATCGTGAGCTTCGCCGCCCACACCATCGAGCTTGTCTAGCCATATCCCAGCACATTATCCCACGATTATTCTCGCTTCGTTGCCCACGTTTTTCCCATCAATGAGGCCTTGGCAGTCGGGGTGCAGAGGCTGGCCATGTGGCTCTCTCGTTTCTAACGGCCGACGATCTTGTCGTCGATCGCGCTGCGCAATGAGTCCGCCTAGGCAAGCATGAGCGTCGACATCCAACCCCACGTCTGCCGCCCCGAGGGCCTACGACGAAGCACTCCGCATGCTCGAAATCCCCCCAACAATTTGGCCCTCACGTTGCATGCATCATCGTGAGCTTCGCCGCCCACACCATCGAGCTTGTATAGCCATATCCCAACACATTATCCCACGATTATTCTCGCTTCGTTGCCCACGTTTTTCCCACCAATAAGGCCTTAGCTGTAGTGTGCCGAGGCTGGCCGTCTGGCGCCCTCGTTTTTAACTGCCGACGTCGTGTCGTCGATCCGCGGCTGCATAATGGTCCAGCCTAGGCAAGCATGAGTCGTGCGAGATCTCAACCCCACGTCTGCCGCCGTCATGGGGCCTGCCGAGGAAGCACGATGCCATTCTTTCGAAATCACCACGCAACCATTTGGCCTCTCACGTAGCATGCATCATAGTGATCGTCGCCGCCCCACGACCATCGAGCTTGTCTATGCCATATCCCAGCACATGTATCCCACGATATGCTCGCTTCGTTGCCCGAATTTTTCCCACCAATGAGGCCTTGGCAGTAGGGGTACCGAGGCTGGCTGTTTGGCTCGCTCGTTTCTAACAGCCGACGATCGTGTCGTCGATCGCGCTGCGCAATGTGTCCGCCTAGGCAAGCATGAGGGTCGAGATCCAACCCCACGTCTGCCGCCCCGAGGGCCTACGACGAAGCACTCCGCATGCTCGAAATCCCTCCAACAATTTGGCCCTCACGTAGCATGCTTCATCGTGAGCTTCGCCGCCCACACCATCGAGCTTGTCTAGCCATATCCCAGCATATTATCCCACGATTATTCTCGCTTCGTTGCCCACGTTTTTCCCACCAATGAGGCCTTGGCAGTAGGGGTGCCGAGGATGGCTGTGTGGCTCGCTCGTTTCTAACGGCCGACGATCGTGTCGTCGATCGCGCTGCGCAATGAGTCCGCCTAGGCAAGGATGAGCGTCGAGATCCAACCCCACGTCTGCCGCCCCGAGGGCCTACGACGAAGTACTCCGCATGCTCGAAATCCCACCAAAAATTTGGTCCTCACGTAGCATGCATCATCGTGAGCTTCGCCGCGCACACCATCGAGCTTGTCTAGCCATATCCCAGCACATTATCCCACGATTATTCTCGCTTCGTTGCCCACGTTTTTCCCACCAATGAGGCCTTGGCAGTAGGGGTGCAGAGGCTGGCCGTGTGGCTCTCTCGTTTCTAACGGCCGACGATCGTGTCGTCGATCGCGCTGCGCAATGAGTCCGCCTAGGCAAGCATGAGCGTCGAGATCCAACCCCACGTCTGCCGCCCCGAGGGCCTACGAGGAAGCGCTCCGCATGCTCGAAATCCCCCCAACAATTTGGCCCTCACGTAGCATGCATCATCGTGAGCTTCGCCGCCCACACCATCGAGCTTGTCTGGCCAAATCCCGGCACATTATCCCATGATTATTCTCGCTTCGTTGCCCACGTTTTTCCCACCAATGAGGCCTTAGCTGTAGGGGTGTCGAGGCTGGTCGTGTGGCTCGCTCGTTTCTAACGGTCGACCATCGTGTCGTCGATCGCGCTGCGCAATGAGTCCGCCTAGGCAAGCATGAGCGTCGAGATCCAACCCCACGTCTGCCGCCTCAGGGGCCTGCGAGGAAGCACGATGCATTCTCGAAATCACCCCAACCATTTGGCCCTCACGTAGCATGCATCATCGTGAGCGTCGCCGCCCACACCATCGAGCTTGTCTAGCCATATCCCAGCACATTATCCCACGATTATTCTCGCTTCGTTTCCCACGTTTTTCCCACCAATGAGGCCATGGCAGTAGGGGTGCCAAGGCTGGCCGTCTGGCTCGCTCGCTTTTAACAGCCGACGATCGTGTCGTCGATCGCGCTGCATAATGAGTCCGCCTAGGCAAGCATGAGCGTCGAGATCCAACCCCACGTCTGTCGCCTCAAGGGCCATGCGAGGAAGCACTACGCATTTTCGAAATCCCCCCAACCATTTGGCTCTCGTGTAGCATGCATCCTCGTTAGCTTCGCCGCCCACACCATCAAGCTTTTCTAGCCATATCCCAGCATATTATCCCACGATTATTCTCGCTTCGTTGCCCACGTTTTTCCCACCAATGAGGCCTTGGCAGTAGGGGTGCCGAGGATGGCTGTGTGGCTCGCTCGTTTCTAACGGCCGACGATCGTGTCGTCGATCGCGCTGCGCAATGAGTCCGCCTAGGCAAGGATGAGCGTCGAGATCCAACCCCACGTCTGCCGCCCCGAGGGCCTACGATGAAGCACTCCGCATGCTCGAAATCCTCCCAATAATTTGGCCCTCACGTAGCATGCATCATCGTGAGATTCGCCGCCCACACCATCGAGTTTGTCTAGCCATATCCCAGCATATTATCCCACGATTATTCTCGCTTCGTTGCCCACGTTTTTCCCACCAATGAGGCCTTGGCAGTAGGGGTGCCGAGGCTGGCCGTCTGGCTCGCTCGTTTCTAACGGCCAACGATCGTGTCGTCGATCGCGCTGAGCAATGAGTCCGTCTAGGCAAGCCTGAGCGTCGAGATCCAACCCCACGTCTGCCGCCCCGAGGGCCTACGACGAAGTACTCCGCATGCTCGAAATCCCACCAAAAATTTGGTCCTCACGTAGCATGCATCATCGTGAGCTTCGCCGCCCACACCATCGAGCTTGTATACCCATATTCCCAGCACATAATCCACGATTATTTCTCGCTCGTTGCCACGTTTTTCCCCACAAATGAGGCCTTGGTAGTAGGGGTGCCGAGGCGGGCCGTGTGGCTATCTCGTTTCTACGGCGACGATCGGGTCGTCGATCGCGCTGCGTAATGGTCCGCCTAGGCAAGCATGGGAGAGGTTGGGGTGTTGAGTGGAGAGGGTTTGGGTTGTCGATCCAACCCCACGTCTGCCGCCCCGAGGGCCTACGACGAAGAACTCCGCATGCTCGAAATCCCCCCAACAATTTGGCCCTCAAGTAGCATGCATCATCGTGAGCTTCGCCGCGCACACCATCGAGCTTGTCTAGCCATATCCCAGTACATTATCCCACGATTATTCTCGCTTCGTTGCCCACGTTTTTCCCACCAATGAGGCCTTAGCTGTAGTGGTGCCGAGGCTGGCCGTGTGGCTCGCTCGTTTTTAACGGCCGACGATCGTGTCGTCGATCGCGCTGCATAATGAGTCCGCCTAGGCAAGCATTAGCGTCGAGATCCAACCCCACGTCTGCCGCCTCAGGGGCCTGCGAGGAAGCACGATGCATTCTCGAAATCACCCCAACCATTTGGCCCTCATGTAGCATGCATCATCGTGAGCGTCGCCGCCCACACCATCGAGCTTGTCTAGCCATATCCCAGCACATTATCCCACGATTATTCTCGCTTCGTTGCCCACGTTTTTCCCACCTATGAGGCCTTGGCAGTAGGGGCGCCGAGGCTGGCCGTCTGGCTCGCTCGCTTTTAACAGCCGACGATCGTGTCGTCGATCGCGCTGCATAATGAGTCCGCCTAGGTAAGCATGAGTGTCGAGATCCAACCCCACGTCTGCCGCCTCAAGGGCCATGCGAGGAAGCACTACACATTCTCGAAATCCCCACAACCATTTGGCTCTCGTGTAGCATGCATCCTCGTTAGCTTCGCCGCCCACACCATCGAGCTTGTCTAGCCGAATCCCAGCACATTATCCCACGATTATTCTCGCTTCGTTGCCCACATTTTTCCCACAAATGAGGCCTTGGCAGTAGGGGTGCAGAGGCTGGCCGTGTGGCTCTCTCGTTTCTAACGGCCGATGATCGTGTCGTCGACCGCGCGGCGCAATGATTTCGCCTAGGCAAGCATGAGCGTCGAGATCCAACCCCACGTCTGCCGCCCCGAGGGCCTACGACGAAGCACTCCGCATGCTCCAAATCCTCCAAACAATTTGGCCCTCACGTAGCATGCATCATCGTGAGCTTCGCCGCCCACACGATCGAGCTTGTCTAGTCATATCCCAGCACATTATCCCACGATTATTGTCGCTTCGTTGCCCACGTTTTTCCCACCAATAAGGCCTTGGCAGTAGGGGTGCCGAGGCTGGCCGTCTGGCTCGCTCGTTTTTAACGGCCGACGATCGTGTCGTCGATCGCGCTGCATAATGAGTCCGCCTAGGCAAGCATGAGCGTCGAGATCCAACCCCATGTCTACCGCCTCAGGGACCTGCGAGGAAGCACTACGCATTCTCGAAATCCCCCCAACCATTTGGCTCTCGTGTAGCATGCATAATCGTTAGCTTCGCCGCCCACACCATCGAGCTTGTCTGGCCAAATCCCAGCACATTATCCCACGATTATTCTCGCTTCGTTGCCCACGTTTTTCCCACCAATGAGGCCTTGGCAGTAGGGGTGCCGAGGCTGGCCGTTGGGCTCGCTCGTTTTAACGGCCGACGATCGTGTCGTCGATCGCGCTGCATAATGAGTCCGCCTAGGCAAGCATGAGCGTCGAGATCCAACCCCACATCTGCCGCCTCAAGGGCCTGCGAGGAAGCACTACGCATTCTCGAAATCCCCCTAACCATTTGGCTCTCGTGTAGCATGCATCATCGTTAGCTTCGCTGCCCACACCATCGAGCTTGTCTAGCCATATCCCAGCACATTATCCCACGATTATTCTCGCTTCGTTGCCCACATTTTTCCCACCAATAAGGCCTTGGCAGTAGGGGTGCCGAGGCTGGCTGTGTGGCTCTCTCGTTTCTAACGGCCGACGATCGTGTCGTCGATCGCACTGCGCAATGATTCCGCCTAGGCAAGCAAGAGCGTCGAGATCCAACCCCACGTCTGCCGCCCCGAGGGCCTACGACGAAGCACTCCGCATGCTCCAAATCCTCCCAACAATTTGGCCCTCATGTAGCATGCATCATCGTGAGCTTCGCCGCCCACACCATCGAGCTTGTCTAGCCATATCCCAGCACATTATCCCACGATTATTCTCGCTTCGTTGCCCACGTTTTTCCCGCCAATGAGGCCTTGGCAGTAGGGGTGCCGAGGCTAGCCGTATGGCTCACTTGTTTCTAACGGCCGACGATCGTGTCGTCGATCGCGCTGTGCAATGAGTCCGCCTAGGCAAGCATGAGCGTCGAGATCCAACCCCACGTCTGCCGCCTCAGGGGCCTGCGAGGAAGCACTACGTATTCTCGAAATCTCCCCAACCATTTGGCTCTCGTGTAGGATGCATCATCGTTAGCTTCGCCGCCCACACCATCGAGCTTGTCTAGCCATATCCTTGCACATTATCCCATGATTATTCTCGCTTCGTTGCCCACGTTTTTCCCACCAATGAGGCCTTGGCAATAGGGGTGCCGAGGCTGGCCGTGTGGCTCGCTCGTTTCTAACGGCCGACGATCGTGTCGTCGATCGCGCTGAGCAATGAGTCCGTCTAGGCAAGCCTGAGCGTCGAGATCCAACCCCACGTCTGCCGCCCCGAGGGCCTACGATGAAGTACTCCGCATGCTCGAAATCCCCCCAAAAATTTGGCCCAAACGTTGCATGCATCATCGTGAGCTTCGCCGCCCACACCATCGAGCTTGTCTACCCATATCCCAGCACATAATCCCACGATTATTCTCGCTTCGTTGCCCACGTTTTTCCCACAAATGAGGCCTTGGTAGTAGGGGTGCAGAGGCTGGCCGTGTGGCTCTCTCGTTTCTAACGGCCGACGATCGTGTCGTCGATCGCGCTGCGTAATGAGTCCGCCTAGGCAAGCATGAGCGTCGGATCCAACCCCACGTCTGCCGCCCCGAGGGCCTACGACGAAGCACTCCGCATGCTCGAAATCCCCCCAACAATTTGGCCCTCACGTAGCATGCATCATCGTGAGCTTCGCCGCCCACACCATCGAGCTTGTATAGCCATATCCCAACACATTATCCCACGATTATTCTCGCTTCGTTGCCCACGTTTTTCCCACCAATGAGGCCTTAGCTGTAGTGGTGCCGAGGCTGGCCGTCTGGTTCGCTCGTTTTTAACGGCCGACGATCGTGTCGTCGATCGCGCTGCATAATGAGTCCGCCTAGGCAAGCATTAGCGTCGAGATCCAACCCCACGTCTGCCGCCTCAGGGGCCTGCGAGGAAGCACGATGCATTCTCGAAATCACCCCAACCATTTGGCCCTCATGTAGCATGCATCATCGTGAGCGTCGCCGCCCACACCGTCGAGCTTGTCTAGCCATATCCCAGCACATTATCCCACGATTATTCTCGCTTCGTTGCCCACGTTTTTCCCACCTATGAGGCCTTGGCAGTAGGGGCGCCGAGGCTGGCCGTCTGGCTCGCTCGCTTTTAACAGCCGACGATCGTGTCGTCGATCGCGCTGCATAATGAGTCCGCCTAGGTAAGCATGAGTGTCGAGATCCAACCCCACGTCTGCCGCCTCAAGGGCCATGCGAGGAAGCACTACACATTCTCGAAATCCCCACAACCATTTGGCTCTCGTGTAGCATGCATCCTCGTTAGCTTCGCCGCCCACACCATCGAGCTTGTCTAGCCGAATCCCAGCACATTATCCCACGATTATTCTCGCTTCGTTGCCCACATTTTTCCCACAAATGAGGCCTTGGCAGTAGGGGTGCAGAGGCTGGCCGTGTGGCTCTCTCGTTTCTAACGGCCGATGATCGTGTCGTCGACCGCGCGGCGCAATGATTTCGCCTAGGCAAGCATGAGCGTCGAGATCCAACCCCACGTCTGCCGCCCCGAGGGCCTACGACGAAGCACTCCGCATGCTCGAAATCCCCCCAACAATTTGGCCCTCACTTAGCATGCATCATCGTGAGCTTCGCCGCCCACACCATCGAGCTTGTCTAGCCATATCCAAGCACATTATCCCACGATTATTCTCGCTCCGTTGCCCACGTTTTTCCCACCAATAAGGCCTTGGCAGTAGGGGTGCCGAGGCTGGCCGTCTGGCTCGCTCGTTTTTAAAGGCCGACGATCGTGTCGTCGATCGCGCTGCGCAATGAGTCCGCCTAGGCAAGCATGAGCGTCGAGATCCAACCCCACGTCTGCCGCCTCAAGGGCCTGCGAGGAAGCACTACGCATTCTCGTAATCCCCCTAACCATTTGGCTCTCATGTAGCATGCATCATCGTTAGCTTTGCCGCCCACACCATCGAGCTTGTCTAGCCAAATCCCAGCACATTATCCCATGATTATTCTCGCTTCGTTGCCCACGTTTTTCCCACCAATGAGGCCTTGGCAGTAGGGGTGCCGAGGTTGGACGTCTGGCTCGCTCGTTTTTAACGGTTGACGATCGTGTCGCCAATCACGCTGCATAATGAGTCCGCCTAGGCAAGCATGAGCGTCGAGATCCAAACCCACGTCTGCCGCCTCAAGGGCCTGCGAGGAAGCACTACGCATTCTCGAAATCCCCCCAACCATTTGGCTTCTCGGTAGCATGCATCAATCGTTAGCTTCTGCGCCCACACCATCGAGCTTTGTCTAAGCCAAACCCAGCACATTATCACACGCTTATTCTCGCTTCGTTGCCCACATTTTTCCACAATAAGGCCCTTGGCAGTAGGGGTTGCCGCGGCTGGCTGTGTGGCTCTCCGTTTCTACGGCCGTACGATCGTGTCGTCGACGCACTGCGCAATATTCCGCAAGGCAAGCAAGAGCGTCGAGATCCAAAACCCACGTCATATGCCGCCCCCCCCCTCCCCCTCCGAGGGCCTACGACGAAGCACTCCGCATGCTCGAAATCCCCCCAACAATTTGGCCCTCACGTAGCATGCATCATCGTGAGCTTCGCCGCCCACACCATCGAGCTTGTCTAGCCATATCCCGGCACATTATCCCACGATTATTCTCGCTTCGTTGCCCACGTTTTTCCCACCAATGAGGCCTTTGCAGTAGGGGTGCCGAGGCTGGCTGTGTGGCTCGCTCGTTTCTAACGGCCGACGATCGTGTCGTCGATCGCGCTGCGCAATGAGTCCGCCTAGGCAAGCATGAGCGTCGAGATCCAACCCCACGTCTGCCGCCTCAAGGGCCTGCGAGGAAGCACTATGCATTCTCGAAATCCCCCTAACCATTTGGCTCTCATGTAGCATGCATCATCGTTAGCTTCGCCGCCCACACCATCGAGCTTGTCTAGCCAAACCCCAGCACATTATCCCACGATTATTCTCGCTTCGTTGCCCACGTTTTTCCCGCCAATGAGGCCTTGGCAATAGGGGTGCCGAGGCTGGCCGTTTGGCTCGCTCGTTTTTAACGGCCGACGATCGTGTCGTCGATCGCGCTGCATAATGAGTCCGCCTAGGCAAGCATGAGCGTCGAGATCCAACCCCACGTCTGCCGCCTCAAGGGCCTGCGAGGAAGCACTACGCATTCTCGAAATCCCCCCAACCATTTGGCTCTCGTGTAGCATGCATCATCGTTAGTTTCGCCGCCCACACCATCGAGCTTGTCTAGCCAAATCCCACCACATTATCCCATGATTATTCTCGCTTCGTTGCCCACATTTTTCCCACCAATGAGGCCTTGGCAATAGGGTTGCCGATGCTAGCCGTGTGGCTCGCTCGTTTCTAACGGCCGACGATCGTGTCGTCGATCGCGCCGCGCAATGAGTCCGCCTAGGCAAGCATGAGGGTTGAGATCCAACCCCACGTCTGCCGCCCCGAGGGCCTACGACAAAGCACTCCGCATGCTCCAAATCCTCCCAACAATTTGGCCCTCACGTAGCATGCATGATCGTGAGCTTCGCCGCCAACAGCATGGAGCTTGTCTAGCCATATCCCAGCACATTATCCCACGATTATTGTCACTTCGTTGCCCACATTTTTCCCACCAATGAGGCCTTGGCAGTAGGGGTGCCGAGGCTGGCCGTTTGACTCGCTCGTTTTTAACGGCCGACGATCGAGTCGTCGATCGCACTGCATAATGAGTCCGCCTAGGCAAGCATGAGCGTCGAGATCCAACCCCACGTCTGCCGCCTCAAGGGCCTGCGAGGAAGCACTACGCATTCTCGAAATCCCCCCAACCATTTGGCTCTCGTGTAGCATGCATCATCGTTATCTTCGCCGCCCACACCATCGAGCTTGTCTTGCCAAATCCCAGCACATTATCCCACGATTATTCTCGCTTCGTTGCCCACGTTTTTCCCACCAATGAGGCCTTGGCAGTAGGGGTGCCGAGGCTGGCTGTGTGGCTCTCTCGCTTCTAACGGCCGACGATCGTGTCGTCGATCGCACTGCGCAATGATTCCGCCTAGGCAAGCATGAGCGTCGAGATCCAACCCCACGTCTGCCGCCCCGAGGGCCTACGACAAAGCACTATGCATGCTTGAAATCCCCCCAACAATTTAGCCCTCATGTAGCATGCATCATCGTGAGCTTCGCCGCCCACACCATCGAGCTTGTCTAGCCATATCCTAACACATTATCCCACGATTATTCTCGCTTCGTTGCCAACGTTTTTCCTACCAATGAGGCCTTGGCAGTAGGGGTGCCGAGGCTGGCCGTCTGGCTCGCTCGTTTTTAACGGTCGACGATCGTGTCGTCGATCGCGCTGCATAATGAGTCCGCCTAGGCAAGCATGAGCGTCGAGATCCAACCCCACGTCTGCCGCCTCAGGGGCCTGCGAGGAAGCACGATGCATTCTCGAAAATCACCCCAACCATTTGGCCCACACGTACCATGCATCATCGTGAGCGTCGCCGCCCACACCATCGAGCTTGTCTAGCCATATCCCAGCACTTTATCCCACGATTATTCTCGCTTCGTTGCCCACGTTTTTCCCACCAATGAGGCCTCAGCTGTAGTGGTGCCGAGGCTAGCCGTCTGGCTCGCTCGTTTTTAACGGCCGACGATCGTGTCGTCGATCGCGCTGCATAATGAGTCCGCCTAGGCAAGCATGAGCGTCGAGATCCAACCCCACGTCTGCCGCCTCAGGGGCCTGCGAGGAAGCACGATGCATTCTCGAAAATCACCCCAACCATTTGGCCCACACGTACCATGCATCATCGTGAGCGTCGCCGCCCACACCATCGAGCTTGTCTAGCCATATCCCAGCACTTTATCCCACGATTATTCTCGCTTCGTTGCCCACGTTTTTCCCACCAATGAGGCCTCAGCTGTAGTGGTGCCGAGGCTAGCCGTCTGGCTCGCTCGTTTTTAACGGCCGACGATCGTGTCGTCGATCGCGCTGCATAATGAGTCCGCCTAGGCAAGCATGAGCATCGAGATCCAACCCCACGTCTGCCGCCTCAGGGGCCTGCGTGGAAGCACTATGCATTCTCGAAATCACCCCAACCATTTGGCTCTCGTGTAGCATGCATCATCCTTAGCTTTGCCGCCCACACCATCGAGCTTGTCTAGCCAAATCCCAGCACATTATCCCACGATTATTCTCGCTTCGTTGCCCACGTTTTTCCCACAAACAAGGCCTTGGCTATAGGGGTGCTGAGGCTGGCCGCATGGCTCGCTCGTTTCTAACGGCCAACGATCGTGTCGTCGATCGCGCTGCGCAATGAGTCCGTCTAGGCAAGCCTGAGCGTCGAGATCCAGCCCCACGTCTGTCGCCCCGAGGGCCTACGACGAAGCACTCAGCATGCTCAAAATCCACCTAACATTTTGGCCCTCACGTAGCATGCATCATCGTGAGCTTCGCCGCCCAAACCATCGAGCTTGTCTAGCCAAATCCCAGCACATTATCCCACGATTATTCTCGCTTCGTTGCCCACATTTTTCCCACCAATGAGGCCTTGGCAGTAGGGGTGCCGAGGCTGGCTGTGTGGCTCTCTCGTTTCTAACGGCCGACGATCGTGTCGTCGATCGCGCTGCGCAATGAGTCCGCCTAGCAAGCATGAGCGTCGAGATCCAACCCCACGTCTGCCGGCCCGAGGGCCTACGACGAAGCACTCCGCATGCTCGAAATCCCCCCAACAATTTGGCCCTAACGTAGCATGCATCATCGTGAGCTTCGCCGCCCACACCATCGAGCTTGTCTAGCCATATCCCAGCACATTATCCCACGATTATTCTCGCTTCGTTGCCCACATTTTTTCCACCAATGAGGCCTTGGCAGTAAGGGTGCCGAGGCTAGCCATGTGGCTCACTCGTTTCTAACGGCCGACGATCGTGTCGTCGATCGCGCTGCGCAATGATTTCGCCTAGGCATGCATGAGCGTCGAGATCCAACCCCACGTCTGCCGCCCCGAGAGCCTTCGACTAAGCACTCCGCATGCTCGAAATCCCCCCAACAATTTGGCCCTCACGTTGCATGCATCATCGTGAGCTTCGTCGCCCACACCATCGAGCTTGTCTAGCCATACCCCAGCACATTATCCCACGATTATTCTCGCTTCGTTGCCCAAGTTTTTCCCACCAATGAGGCCTTGGAAATAGGGGTGCCGAGGCTGGCCGTGTGGCTCGCTCGTTTCTAACGGCCGACGATCGTGTCGTCGATCGCGCTGCGCAATGAGTCCGCCTAGGCAAGCATGATCGTCGAGATCCAACCCCACGTCTGCCGCCCCGAGGGCCTACGACGAAGCACTCCGCATGCTCGAAATCCCCCCAACAAGTTGGCCCTCACGTAGCATGCATCATCGTGAGCTTCGCCGCCCACACCATCGAGCTTGTCTAGCCAAATCCCAGAACATTATCCCACGATTATTCTCGCTTCGTTGCCCACGTTTTTCCCACCAATGAGGCCTTGGCAGTAGGGGTGCCGAGGCTGGCCGTTTGGCTCGCTCGTTTTTAACGGCCGACGATCGTGTCGTCGATCGCGCTGCATAATGAGTCCGCCTAGGCAAGCATGAGCGTCGAGATCCAACCCCACTTCTGCCGCCTCAGGGGCCTGCGAGGAAGCACTACGCATTCTCGAAATCCCCCCAACCATTTGGCTCTCGTGTAGCATTCATCATCGTTAGCTTCGCCGCCCACACCCTCGAGCTTGTCTAGCCATATCCCAGCACATTATCCCACGATTATTCTCGCTTCGTTGCCCACATTTTTCCCACCAATGAGGCCTTGGCAGTAAGGGTGCCGAGGCTAGCCATGTGGCTCGCTCGTTTCTAACGGCCGACGATCGTGTCGTCTATCGCGTTGCGCGATGATTCCGCCTAGGCATGCATGAGCGTCAAGATCCAAGCCCACGTCTGCCGCCCCGAGGGCCTTCGACGAAGCACTCCGCATGCTCGAAATCCCCCCAACAATTTGGCCCTCACGTAGCATGCATCATCGAGCTTGTCTAGCCATATCCCAGCACATTATCCCACGATTATTCTCGCTTTGTTGCCCACGTTTTTCCCACCAATGAGGCCTTGGCAGTAGGGGTGCCGAGGCTGGCCGCCTGGCTCGCTCGTTTTTAACGGTCGACGATCGTGTCGTCGATCGCGCTGCGCAATGAGGCCGCCTAGGCAAGCATGACTGTCGAGATCCAACCCCACATCTGTCACCCCGAGGGCCTACGACGAAGCACTCCGCATGCTCGAAATCCCCCCAACAATTTGGCCCTCACGTAGCATGCATCATCGTGAGCTTCGCCGCCCACACCATCGAGCTTGTCTAGCCAAATCCCAGCACATTATCCCAGGATAATTCTCACTTCGTTGCCCACGTTTTTTCCACCAATGAGGCCTTGGCAGTAGGGGTGCCGAGACTGGCCGTCTGGCTCGCTCGTTTTTAATGGCCGACGATCGTGTCGTCGATCGCGCTGCATAATGGATCCGCCTAGGCAAGCATGAGCGTCGAGATCCAACCCCACGTCTGCCGCCTCAGGGGCCTGCGAGGAAGCACTACGCATTCTCGAAATCCCCCCAACCATTTGGCTCTCGGGTAGCATGCATCATCGTTAGCTTCGCCGCCCACACCATCGAGCTTGTCTAGCCATATCCCAGCACATTATCCCATGATTATTCTCGCTTCGTTGCCCACGTTTTTTCCACCAATGAGGCCTTGGCAGTAGGGGTGCCGAGGCTGGCCGTCTGGCTCGCTCATTTTTAACGGTCGACGATCGTGTCGTCGATCGCGCTGCATAATGAGTCCGCCTAGGCAAGCATGAGAGTCGAGATCCAACCCCATGTCTGCTGCCTCAGGGGCCTGCGAGGAAGCACTACGCATTCTCGAAATCCCCCCAACCATTTGGCTCTCGTGTAGCATGCATCATCGTTAGCTTCGCCGCCCACACCATCGAGCTTGTCTAGCCAAATCCTAGCACATTATCCCATGATTATTCTCGCTTCGTTGCCCACGTTTTTCCCACCAATGAGGCCTTGGCAATAGGGGTGTCGAGGCTGGCCGTGTGGCTCGCTCGTTTCTAACGGCCGACGATCGTGTCGTCGATCGCGCTGCGCAAGGAGTCCGTCTAGGCAAGCCTGAGCGTCGAGATCCAACCCCACGTCTGTCGCCCCGAGGGCCTACGACGAAGAACTCCGCATGCTCGAAATCCCCCCAACAATTTGGCCCTCACGTAGCATGCATCATCGTGAGCTTCGCCGCCCACACCATCGAGCTTGTCTAGCCATATCCCAGCACATTATCCCACGATTATTCTCGCTTCGTTGCCCACCTTTTTCCCACCAATGAGGCCTTGGCAGTAAGGGTGCCGAGGCTAGCCATGTGGCTCACTCGTTTCTAACGACCGACGATCGTGTCGTCGATCGCGTTGCGCAATGATTCCGCCTAGGCATGCATGAGCGTCGAGATCCAACCCCACGTCGGCCGCCCCGAGGGCCTTCGACGAAGCACTCCGCATGCTCAAAATCCCCCCAACAATTTGGCCCTCACGTAGCATGCATCATCGTGAGCTTCGTCGCCCACACAATCGAGCTTGTCTAGCCATATCCCAGCACATTATCCCACGATTATTACCGCTTCGTTGCCCACGTTTTTCCCACCAATGAGGCCTTGGCAGCAGGGGTGCCGAGACTGGCCGTCTGGCTTGCTCGTTTTTAACGGCCGACGATCGTGTCTTTGATCGCGCTGCATAATGTGTCTGCCTAGGAAAGCATGAGCGTCGAGATCCAACCCCCCGTCTGCCGCCTCAAGGGCCTGCGAGGAAGCTCTACGCATTCTCGAAATCCCCCCAACTATTTGGCTCTCGTGAAGCAAGCATCATCGTTAGCTTCGCCGCCCACACCATCGAGCTTGTCTAGCCAAATCTTAGCACATTATCCCACGATTATTCTCGCTTCGTTGCCCAGGTTTTTCCCACCAATGAGGCCTTGGCAGAAGGGGTGCCGAGGCTAGCCGTGTGGCTCACTCGTTTCTAACGGCCGACGATCGTGTCGTCGATCGCGCTGCATAATGAGTCCGCTTAGGCAAGCATGAGCGTCGAGATCCAACCCCACGTCTGCCGCCTCAAGGGCCTGCGAGGAAGCACTACGCATTCTCGAAATCCCCCCAACCATTTGGCTCTCGTGTAGCATGCATCATCGTGAGCTTCGCCGCCCACACCATCGAGCTTGTCTAGCCATATCCCAGCGCATTATCCCACTCTTATTCTCGCTTCATTGCCCACGTTTTTCCCACCAATGAGGCCTTGGCAATAGGGGTGCCGAGGCTGGCTGTGTGGCTTGCTCGTTTCTAACGGCCGACGATCGTGTCGTCGATCGCGTTGCGCAATGATTCCGTCTAGGCAAGCCTGAGCGTCGAGATCCAACCCCACGTCTGTCGCCCCGAGGGCCCACGACGAAGCACTCCGCATGCTCGAAATCCCCCCAACAATTTGGCCCTCACGTAGCATGCATCATCGTGAGCTTCGCCGCCCACACCATCGAGCTTGTCTAGCCATATCCCAGCACATTATCCCACTCTTATTCTCGCTTCGTTGCCCACCTTTTTCCCACCAATGAGGCCTTGGCGGTAAGGGTGCCAAGGCTAGCCATGTGGCTCACTCGTTTCTAACGGCCGACGATCGTGTCGTCGATCGCGTTGCGCAATGATTCCGCCTAGGCATGCATGAGCGTCGAGATCCAACCCCACGTCTGCCGCCCCGAGGGCCTTCGACGAAGCACTCTGCATGCTCGAAATCCCCCCAACAATTTGGCCCTCACGTAGCATGCATCATCGTGAGCTTCGCCGCCCACACCATCGAGCTTGTCTAGCCATATCCCAGCGCATTATCCCACTCTTATTCTCGCTTCGTTGCCCACGTTTTTCCCACCAATGAGGCCTTGGCAATAGGGGTGCCGAGGCTGGCTGTGTGGCTCGCTCGTTTCTAACGGCCGACGATCGTGTCGTCGATCGCGTTGCGCAATGATTCCGTCTAGGCAAGCCTGAGCGTCGAGATCCAACCCCACGTCTGTCGCCCCGAGGGCCTACGACGAAGCACTCCGCATGCTCGAAATCCCCCCAACAATTTGGCCCTCACGTAGCATGTATCATCGTGAGCTTCGTCGCCCACACCATCGAGCTTGTCTAGCCATATCCCAGCACATTATCCCACGATTATTACCGCTTCGTTGCCCACGTTTTTCCCACCATTGAGGCCTTGGCAGTAGGGGTGCCGAGACTGGCCGTCTGGCTTGCTCGTTTTTAACGGCCGACGATCGTGTCGTCGATCGCGCTGCATAATGTGTCCGCCTTGGAAAGCATGAGCGTCGAGATCCAACCCCCCGTCTGCCGCCTCAAGGGCCTGCGAGGAAGCTCTACGCATTCTCGAAATCCCCCCAACCATTTGGCTCTCGTGTAGCAAGCATCATCGTTAGCTTCGCCGCCCACACCATCGAGCTTGTCTCGCCAAATCCTAGCACATTATCCCACGATTATTCTCGCTTCGTTGCCTAGGTTTTTCCCACCAATGAGGCCTTGGCAGAAGGGGTGCCGAGGCTAGCCGTGTGGCTCACTCGTTTCTAACGGCCGACGATCGTGTCGTCGATCGCGCTGCATAATGAGTCCGCTTAGGCAAGCATGAGCGTCGAGTTCCAACCCCACGTCTGCCGCCTCAAGGGCCTGCGAGGAAGCACTACGCATTCTCGAAATCCCCCCCACCATTTGGGTCTCGTGTAGCATGCATCATCGTTAGCTTCGCTGCCCACACCATCGAGCTTGTCTAGCCATATCCCAGCACATTATCCCACGATTATTCTCGCTTCGTTGCCCACGTTTTTCCCACCAATGAGGCCTTGGCAATAGGGGTGCCGAGGCTGGCTGTGTGGCTTGCTCGTTTCTAACGGCCGACGATCGTGTCGTCGATCGCGCTGCGCAATGAGTCCGTCTAGGCAAGCCTGAGCGTCGAGATCCAACCCCACGTCTGTCGCCCCGAGGGCCTACGACGAAGCACTCCGCATGCTCGAAATCCCCCCAACAATTTGGCCCTCACGTAGCATGCATCATCGTGAGCTTCGCCGCCCACACCATCGAGCTTGTCTAGCCATATCCCAGCACATTATCCCACGATTAATTCTCGCTTCGTTGCCCACCTTTTTCCCACCAATGAGGCCTTGGCAGTAAGGGTGCCGAGGCTAGCCATGTGGCTCACTCGTTTCTAATGGCCGACGATCGTGTCGTCGATCGCGTTGCGCAATGATTCCGCCTAGGCATGCATGAGCGTCGAGATCCAACCCCACGTCTGCCGCCCCGAGGGCCTTCGACGAAGCACTCCGCATGCTCGAAATCCCCCAAACAATTTGGCCTCACGTAGCATGCATCATCGTGAGCTTCGTCGCCCACACCATCGAGCTTGTCTAGCCATATCCCAGCACATTATCCCACGATTATTACCGCTTCGTTGCCCACGTTTTTCCCACCAATGAGGCCTTGGCAGTAGCGGTGCCGAGACTGGCCGTCTGGCTTGCTCGTTTTTAACGGCCGACGATCGTGTCGTTGATCGCGCTGCATAATGTGTCCGCCTTGGAAAGCATGAGCGTCGAGATCCAACCCCCCGTCTGCCGCCTCAAGGGCCTGCGAGGAAGCTCTACGCATTCTTGAAATCCCCCCAACCATTTGGCTCTCGTGTAGCATGCATCATCGTTAGCTTCGCCGCCCACACCATCGAGCTTGTCTAGCCAAATCCTTGCACATTATCCCACGATTATTCTCGCTTCGTTGCCTAGGTTTTTCCCACCAATGAGGCCTTGGCAGAACGGGTGCTGAAGCTAGCCGTGTGGCTCACTCGTTTCTAACGGCTGACGATCGTGTCATCGATCGCGCTGCATAATGAGTCCGCTTAGGCAAGCATGAGCGTCGAGATCCAAGCCACGTCTGTCGCCTCAAGGGCCTGCGAGGAAGCACTACGCATCCTCGAAATCCCCCCCACCATTTGGCTCTCGTGTAGCATGCATCATCGTTAGCTTCGCCGCCCACACCATCGAGCTTGTCTAGCCATATCCCAGCACATTATCCCACGATTATTCTCGCTTCGTTGCCCACATTTTTCCCACCAATGAGGCCTTGGCAATAGGGGTGCCGAGGCTGGCTGTGTGGCTCGCTCGTTTCTAACGGCCGACGATCGTGTCGTCGATCGCGCTGCGCAAAGAGTCCGCCTAGGCTGGCATGAGCGTCAAGATCCAACCCCACGTCTGTCACCCCGAGGGCCTACGACGAAGCACTCCGCATGCTCGAAATCCCCCAACAATTTGGTCCTCACGTAGCATGCATCATCGTGAGCTTCGCCGCCCACACCATCGAGCTTGTCTAGCCAAATCCGAGCACATTATCCCACGATTATTCTCGCTTTGTTGCCCACGTTTTTCCCACCAATGAGGCCTTGGCAGTAGGGGTGCCGAGACTGGCCTCTGGCTCGCTCGTTTTTAATGGCCGACGATCGTGTCGTCGATCGCGCTGCATAATGAGTCTGCCTAGGCAAGCATGAGCGTCGAGATCCAACCCCCCGTCTGCCACCTCAAGGGCCTGCGAGGAAGCACTACGCATTCTCAAAATCCCCCCAACCATTTAGCTCTCGTGTAGCATGCATCATCATGAGGTTCGTCGCCCACACCATCGAGCTTGTCTAGCCATATCCCAGCACATTATCCCACGATTATTCTCGCTTCGTTGCCCACGTTTTTCCCACCAATGAGGCCTTGGCAATAAGGGTGCCGAGGCTGGCCGTGTGGCTCGCTCGTTTCTAACGGCCGACGATCATGTCGTCGATTGCGCTGCGTAATGAGTCCGCCTAGGGAAGCATGAGCTTCGAAATCCAACCCCACGTCTACCGCCCCGAGGGCCTTCGACGAAGCACTCCGCATGCTCGAAATCCCCCCAACAATTTGGCCCTCGCGTAGCATGCATCATCGTGAGCTTCGCCGCCCACACCATCGAGCTTGTCTAGCCATATCCCAGCACATTATCCCATGATTATTCTCGCTTCGTAGCCCACATTTTTCCCACCAATGAGGCCTTGGCAATAGGGGTGCCGAGGCTGGCCGTCTGGCTCGCTCGTTTTTAACGGTCGACGATCGTGTCGTCAATCGCGCTGTGCAATGAGTCCGCCTAGGCAAGCATGAGCGTCGAGATCCAACCACACATCTGTCGCCCCGATGGCTTTCGACGAAGCACTCCGCATGCTCGAAATCCCCCCAACAATTTGGCCCTCACGTAGCATGCATCATCGTGAGCTTCGCCGCCCACTCCATCGAGCTTGTCTAGCCATATCCCAGCACATTATCCCACGATTATTCTCGCTTCGTTGCCCACGTTTTTCGCACCAATGAGGCCTTGGCAGTAGGGGTGCCGAGGTTGGCTGTGTGGCTCGCTCGTTTCTAACGGCCGACGATCGTGTCGTCGATCGCACTGCGCAATGAGTCCGCCTAGGCAAGCATGTGCGTCGAGATCCAACCCCACGTCTGTCACCCCGAGGACCTACGACGAAGCACTCCGCATGCTCGAAATCCCCCAAACAATTTGGCCCTCACGTAGCATGCATCATCGTGAGCTTCGCCGCCCACACCATCGAGCTTGTCTAGCCATATCCCAGCACATTATCCCATGATTATTCTCGCTTCGTAGCCCACATTTTTCCCACCAATGAGGCCTTGGCAGTAGGGGTGCCGAGGCTGGCCGTCTGGCTCGCTCGTTTTTAACGGTCGACGATTGTGTCGTCGATCACGCTGCATAATGAGTCCGCCTAGGCAAGCATGAGCGTCGAGATCCAACCCCATGTCTGCCGCCTCAGGGGCCTGTGAGGAAGCACTACGCATTCTCGAAATCCCCCTAACCATTTGGCTCTCGTGTAGCATGCATCATCGTTAGCTTCGCCGCCCACACCATCGAGCTTGTCTAGCCAAATCCCAGCACATTATCCCATGATTATTCTCGCTTCTTTGCCCACGTTTTTCCCACCAATGAGGCCTTGGTAATAGGGGTGCCGAGGCTGGCCGTGTGGCCCGCTCGTTTCTAATGGCCGAAGATCGTATCGTCGATCGCGCTGCGCAATGAGTCCGTCTAGGCAAGCCTGAGCGTCGAGATCCCACTCCACGTCTGTCGCCCCGAGGGCCTACGATGAATCACTCCGAATGCTCGAAATCCCCCCAACAATTTGGCCCTCACGTAGCATGCATCATCGTGAGCTTCGCCGCCCAAACCATCGAGCTTGTCTAGCCATATCCCAGCACATTATCCCACGATTATTCTCGCTTCGTTGCCCACGTTTTTCCCACCAATGAGGCCTTGGCAGTAGGGGTGCCTAGGCTGGTCGTCTGGCTCGCTCATTTTTAACGGTCGACGATCGTGTCGTCGATCGCGCTGCGCAATGAGTCCGCCTAGGCAAGCATGAGCGTTGAGATCCAACCCCACGTCTGTCTCCCCGATGGCCTTCGACGAAGCACTGCGCATGCTCGAAATCCCCCCAAATAATTGGCCCTCACGTAGCATGCATCATCGTGAGCTTCACCGCCCACTCCATCGAGCTTGTCTAGCCATATCCCAGCACATTATCCCACGATTATTCTCGCTTCGTTTCCCACGTTTTTCCCACCAATGAGGCCTTGGCAATAGGGGTGCCGAGGCTGGCTGTGTGGCTCGCTCGTTTCTAACGGCCGACGACCGTGTCGTCGATCGCGCTGCGCAATGAGTCCGCCTAGGCAAGCATGAGCGTCGAGATCCAACCCCACGTCTGTCACCCCGAGGGCGTACGACGAAGCACTCCGCATGCTCGAAATCCCCCCAACAATTTGGCCCTCACGTACCATGCATCATCGTGAGCTTCGCCGCCCACACCATCGAGCTTGTCTAGCCATATCCCAGCACATTATCCCACGATTATTATCGCTTCGTTGCCCACGTTTTTCCCACCAATGAGGCCTTGGCAGTAGGGGTGCCGAGACTGGCCGTCTGGCTTGCTCGTTTTTAACGGCCGACGATCGTGTCGTCGATCGCGCTGCATAATGAGTCCGCCTAGGCAAGCATGAGCGTCGAGATCCAACCCCACGTCTGCCGCCTCAGGGGCCTGCGAGGAAGCACTACGCATTCTTGAAATCCCCCCAACCATTTGGCTCTCGTGTAGCATGCATCATCGTTAGCTTCGCCACCCACACCATCGAGCTTGTCTAGCCATATCCCGGCACAATATCCCACGATTATTCTCTCTTCGTTGCCCACGTTTTTCCCACCAATGAGGCCTTGGCAATAGGGGTGCCGAGGCTGGCTGTGTGGCTCGCTCGTTTCTAACGGCCGACGATCGTGTCGTCGATCGCGGCTGCGCAAGTAGTCCGCCTAGGCAGGCATGAGCGTCCGAGATCCAACCCCAGTTTCCCCCCCCCCACCCCCTGTCACCCGAGGGCCTACGACGAAGCACTCCGCATAGCTCGAAATGCCCCCCAGCAATTTGGCCCTCACGTACCATGCATCATCGTGAGCTTCGCCGCCCACACCATCGAGCTTGTTTAGCCATATCCCAGCATATTATCCCACGATTATTCTCGCTTCCTTGCCCACGTTTTTCCCGCCAATGAGGCCTTGGCAGTAGGGGTGCCGAGGCTGGCCGTCTGGCTCGCTCGTTTTTAACGGTCGACGATCGTGTCGTCGATCGCGCTGCATAATTAGTCCGCCTAGGCAAGCATGAGCGTCGAGATCCAACCCCACGTCTGCCGCCTCAAGGGCTTGCGAGGAAGCACTACGCATGCTCGAAATCCCCCCAATAATTGGCTTCACGTAGCATGTCATCCAATCGTAGTCTTCGCCGCCACACCATCGAGCTTGTCTAGCAAATCCCAGCACATTATCCCATGATTATTCTCGCTTCGTTGCCCACGTTTTTCCCACCAATGAGGCCTTGGCAATAGGGGTGTCGAGGCTGGCCGTGTGGCTCGCTCGTTTCTAACGGCCGACGATCGTGTCGTCGATCGCGCTGCGTAAGGAGTCCGTCTAGGCAAGCCTGAGCGTCGAGATCCAACCCCACGTCTGTCGCCCTGAGGGCCTACGACGAAGCACTCCGCATGCTCGAAATCCCCCCAACAATTTGGTCCTCACGTAACATGCATCATCGTGAGCTTCGCCGCCCACACCATCGAGCTTGTCTAGCCATATCCCAGCACATTATCCCACGATTATTCTCGCTTCGTTGCCCACCTTTTTCCCACCAATGAGGCCTTGGCAGTAAGGGTGCCGAGGCTAGCCATGTGGCTCACTCGTTTCTAACGGCCGACGATCGTGTCGTCGATCGCGTTGCGCAATGATTCCGCCTAGGCATGCATGGGCGTCGAGATCCAAGCCCACGTCTGTCGCCCCGAGGGCTTTCGACGAAGCACTCCGCATGCTCGAAATCCCCCCAACAATTTGGCCCTCACGTAGCATGCATCATCGTGAGCTTCGCCGCCCACACCATCGAGCTTGTCTAGCCATATCCCAGCACATTATCCCACGATTATTACCGCTTCGTTGCCCACGTTTTTCCCACCAATGAGGCCTTGGCAGTAGGGGTGCCGAGACTGGCCGTCTGGCTTGCTCGTTTTTAACAGCCGACGATCGTGTTGTCGATCGCGCTGCATAATGTGTCCGCCTAGGAAAGCATGAGCGTCGAGATCCAACCCCCCGTCTGCCGCCTCAAGGGCCTGCGAGGAAGCTCTACGCATTCTCGAAATCCCCCCAACCATTTGGCTCTCGTGTAGCATGCATCATCGTTAGCTTCGCCGCCCACACCATCGAGCTTGTCTAGCCAAATCCTAGCACATTATCCCACGATTATTCTCGCTTCGTTGCCCAAGTTTTTCCCACCAATGAGGCCTTGGCAGAAGGGGTGCCGAGGCTAGCCGTGTGGCTCACTCGTTTCTAACGGTCGACGATCGTGTCGTCGATCGCGGTGCATAATGAGTCCGCTTAGGCAAGCATGAGCGTCGAGATCCAACCCCACGTCTGCCGCCTCAAGGGCCTGCGAGGAAGCACTACGCATTCTCGAAATCCCCCCCACCATTTGGCTCTCGTGTAGCATGCATCATCGTTAGCTTGGCCGCCCACACCATCGAGCTTGTCCAGCCAAATCCCAGCACATTATCCCACGATTATTCTCGCTTCGTTACCCACGTTTTTCCCACCAATGAGGCCTTGGCAGTAGGGGTGCCGAGGCTGACCGCCTGGCTCGCTCGTTTTTAACGGTCGACGATCGTGTCGTCAATCGCGCTGCACAATGAGTCCGCCTAGGCAAGCATGAGCGTCGAGATCCAACCACACGTCTGTCGCCCCGATGGCCTTCGACGAAGCACTCCGCATGCTCGAAATCCCCCCAACAATTTGGCCCTCACGTAGCATGCATCATCGTGAGCTTCGCCGCCCACTCCATCGAGCTTGTCTAGCCATATCCCAGCACATTATCCCACGATTATTCTCGCTTCGTTGCCCACGTTTTTCCCACCAATGAGGCCTTGGCAGTAGGGGTGCCGAGGCTGACCGCCTGGCTCGCTCGTTTTTAACGGTCGACGATCGTGTCGTCAATCACGCTGCGCAATGAGTCCACCTTGGCAAGCATGAGCGTCGAGATCCAACCACACGTCTGTCGCCCCGATGGCCTTCGACGAAGCACTCCGCATGCTCGAAATCCCCCCAACAATTTGGCCCTCACGTAGCATGCATCATCGTGAGCTTCGCCGCCCACTCCATCGAGCTTGTCTAGCCATATCCCAGCACATTATCCCATGATTATTCTTGCTTCGTTGCCCACGTTTTTCCCACCAATGAGGCCTTGGCAGTAGGGATGCCGAGGCTGGCCGTCTGGCTCGCTCGTTTTTAACGGTAGACGATTGTGTCGTCGATCGCGCTGCATAATGAGTCCGCCTAGGCAAGCATGAGCGTCGAGATCCAACCCCATGTCTGCCGCCTCAGGGGCCTGCGAGGAAGCACTACGCATTCTCGAAATCCCCCCAACCATTTGGCTCTCGTGTAGCATGCATCATCGTTAGCTTCGCCGCCCACACATCGAGCTTGTCTAGCCATATCCCAGCACATTATC
>JAJFZO010000222.1:0-10123 GCA_021397835.1 Moringa oleifera
ATATTCACATCAACGGCAAAGAATGTTGTCGGTTATAACGGTGCCGATAATGTTACGAATAACGTTGAAAGTAACCATATGCGTTGCAAATTCGACCACGCCATTTTTCGCATGTCTGACGTTCTTGTCACTTACTTTCTTATCGCTGGGTTAAAATCCGCGGTTCGAATATGCGATGCTTTAACCCGAAAATGATCAATATGGGGAATGGAATGGGGCCCTTCGAGGTCGAAAGCAACGCAAGCCGCCCCCGGCGCCACAGAAAAAGGAAAAAGAGGGGTGCAACACGAGGACTTCCCAGGAGGTCACCCATCCTAGTACTACTCTCGCCCAAGCACGCTTAACTTCGGAGTTCTGATGGGATCCGGTGCATTAGTGCTGGTATGATCGCACCCATTAATTTGTGCTTGCGGATCGTAGATAAGAGGAAGTCGGCCTCACGCGACGAGAGGCCGCGGCGAAAGCGACAAGACGAAAAAATTCCAACCGAGGGTTTTCGAGGGCAATTGTATGACAAGCTTCGCAAGTAATAATTCTGAAAGTTGAATGCACGGTCATCCCAAACAATTGCCATTGGGAGATTCCGTGACGAATGTTGATGACAACGATTGCCGCGGTATTTTTCGTGGCGATTGCCGTGGTGATATTTTTTAATTCGCTATTATCATCTAATCACATTATTGCTGATAACGTTACGGCTAATATTTCATCAGTACCACTAATTATCGCATTGCCGATGATGTTACGAACGATATTCACATCAACGGCAAGAATGTTGTCAGTTATAACGGTGCCGATAATGTTACGAATAACGTTGAAAGTAACCATATGCTTTGCAAATTCGACCACGCCATTTTTCGCATGTCTGACGTTCTTGTCACTTACTTTCTTATCGCTGGGTTAAAATCCGCGGTTCGAATATGTGATGCTTTAACCCGGAAAATGATCAATATGTGGAATGGAATGGGCCTTCGAGGTCGAAAGCAACGCAAGCCCCCCCCGGCGCCACAGAAAAAGGAAAAAGAGGGGTGCAACACGAGGACTTCCCCGGAGGTCACCCATCCTAGTACTACTCTCGCCCAAGCACGCTTAACTTCGGAGTTTTGATGGGATCCGGTGCATTAGTGCTGGTATGATCGCACCCATTAATTTGTGCTTGCGGAGCGTATATAAGAGGAAGTCGGCCTCACGCGACGAGAAGCCGCGGCGAAAGCGACAAGACGAAGAAATTCCAACCGAGGGTTTTTCGAGGGCAATTGTATGACAGGCTTCGCAAGTAATAATTCTGAAAGTTGAATGCACGGTCATCCCAAACAATTGCCATTGGGAGATTCCGTGACGAATGTTGATGACAACGATTGCCGCGGTATTTTTCGTGGCGATTGCCGTGGTGATATTTTTAAATTCGCTATTATCATCTAATCACATTATTGCTGATAACGTTACGGCTAATATTTCATCAGTACCACTACTTATCGCATTGCCGATGATGTTACGAACGATATTCACATCAACGGCAAGAATGTTGTCAGTTATAACGGTGCCGATAATGTTACGAATAACGTTGAAAGTAACCATATGCGTTGCAAATTCGACCACGCCATTTTTCGCATGCTGAACGTCTGTCACTTACTTTCTTATCGCTGGGTTAAAATCCGCGGTTCGAAATGTGAGGCTTTAAACCCGAAAATGATCAATATGTGGCAGGAAATGGGGCCCTTCGAGGTCGAAAGCAACGCAAGCCGCCCCCGGCGCCACAGAAAAAGGAAAAGAGGGGTGCAACACGAGGACTTCCCAGGAGGTCACCCATCCTAGTACTACTCTCGCCCAAGCACGCTTAACTTCGGAGTTCTGATGGGATCCGGTGCATTAGTGCTGGTATGATCGCAACCATTAATTTGTGCTTGCGGATCGTATATAAGAGGAAGTCGGCCTCACGCGACGAGAAGCCGCGGCGAAAGCGACAAGACGAAAAAATTCCAACCGAGGGTTTTTCGAGGGCAATTGTATGACAAGCTTCGCAAGTAATAATTATTGGAAAGTTGAATGCACGGTCATCCCAAACAATTGCCATTGTGGAGGATTCCGTGACGAAAGTTGAGACAACGATTGCCGCGGATTATTTTTCGTGGCGATTGCCGTGGTGATATTTTTTAAATTCGCTATTATCATCTAATCACATTATTGCTGATAACGTTACGGCTAATATTTCATCAGTACCACTAATTATCGCATTGCCGATGATGTTACGAACGATATTCACATCAACGGCAAGAATGTTGTCAGTTATAACGGTGCCGATAATGTTACGAATAACGTTGAAAGTAACCATATGCGTTGCAAATTCGACCACGCCATTTTTAGCATGTCTGACGTTCTTGTCACTTACTTTCTTATCGCTGGGTTAAAATCCGCGGTTCGAATATGTGATGCTTTAACCCGAAAATGATCAATATGTGGAATGGAATGGGGCCCTTCGAGGTCGAAAGCAACGCAAGCCGCCCCCGGCGCCACAGAAAAAGGAAAAAGAGGGTGCAACACGAGGACTTCCCAGGAGGTCACCCATCCTAGTACTACTCTCGCCCAAGCACGCTTAACTTCGGAGGTCTGATGGGATCCGGTGCATTAGCGCTGGTATGATCGCACCCATTAATTTGTGCTTGCGGATCGTATATAAGAGGAAGTCGGCCTCACGCGACGAGAAGCCGCGGCGGAAAGCGGACAAGACGAAAAAATTCCAACCGAGGGTTTTTCGAGGGCAATTGTATGACAAGCTTCGCAAGTAATAATTCTGAAAGTTGAATGCACGGTCATCCCAAACAATGGCCATTGGGAGATTCCGTGACGAATGTTGATGACAACGATTGCCGCGGTATTTTTCGTGGCGATTGCCGTGGTGATATTTTTAAATTCGCTATTACCATCTAATCACATTATTGCTGATAACGTTACGGCTAATATTCATCAGTACCACTAATTATCGCATTGCCGATGATGTACGAACGATATTCACATCAACGGCAGATGTTGTCAGTTATAACGGTGCGAATAAGTACGAACTAACGTTTGAAAGTAACCTATGCGTTGCAAAATTTCGACCACGCCATTTTTCGCCATGTCGACGTTCTTGTCACTTACTTTCTATTATCGCTGGGTAAAATCCGCGGTTCGAATATGTGATGCTTTAACCCCGAAAATGATCAATATGGTGGAATGGAATGGGGCCTTCGAGGTCGAAAGCAACGCAAGCGCCCCCGGCGCCACAGAAAAAGGAAAAAAGGGGTGCAACACGAGGACTTCCAAGAGATGGTCACCCATACTAGTACTACTCTCTCGCCCAAGCACGCTTAACTTCGGAGTTCTGATGGGATCCGGTGCATTAGTGCTGGTATGATCGCACCCCTTAATTTGTGCTTGCGGATCGTATATAAGAGGAAGTCGGCCTCACGCGACGAGAAGCCGCGGCGAAAGCGACAAGACGAAAAAATTCCAACCGAGGGTTTTTCGAGGGCAATTGTATGACAAGCTTCGCAAGTAATAATTCTGAAAGTTGAATGCACGGTCATCCCAAACAATTGCCATTGGGAGATTCCGTGACGAATGTTGATGACAACGATTGCCGCGGTATTTTTCGTGGCGATTGCCGTGGTGATATTTTTAAATTCGCTATTATCATCTAATCACATTATTGCTGATAACGTTACGGCTAATATTTCATCAGTACCACTAATTATCGCATTGCCGATGATGTTACGAACGATATTCACATCAACGGCAAGAATGTTGTCAGTTATAACGGTGCCGATAATGTTACGAATAACGTTGAAAGTAACCATATGCGTTGCAAATTCGACCACGCCATTTTTCGCATGTCTGACGTTCTTGTCACTTACTTTCTTATCGCTGGGTTAAAATCCGCGGTTCGAATATGTGATGCTTTAACCCGAAAATGATCAATATGTGGAATGGAATGGGGCCCTTCGAGGTCGAAAGCAACGCAAGCCGCCCCCGGCGCCACAGAAAAAGGAAAAAGAGGGGTGCAACACGAGGACTTCCCAGGAGGTCACCCATCCTAGTACTACTCTCTCCCAAGCACGCTTAACTTCGGAGTTCTGATGGGATCCGGTGCATTAGGGCTGTTATGATCGCACCCATTAATTGTGCTTGCGGATCGTATAAATAGGAAGTCGGCTCACGCGACGAGAAGCCCGCGGCGAAATCGACAGAACGAAAAAATTCCAACCGAGGGTTTGTTCGTAGGGCAATTGTATGACAAGCTTCGGCAAGTAAACTTCTGAAAGTTGAATGCACGGTCATCCCAAACAATGCCATTGGGAGATTCCGTGACGAATGTTGATGACAACGATTGCCGCGGTATTTTTCGTGGCGATTGCCGTGGCGATATTTTTAAATTCGCTATTATCAGCTAATCACATTATTGCTGATAACGTTACGGCTAATATTTCATCAGTACCACTAATTATCGCATTGCCGATGATGTTACGAACGATATTCACATCAACGGCAAGAATGTTGTCAGTTATAACGGTGCCGATAATGTTACGAATAACGTTGAAAGTAACCATATTCGTTGCAAATTCGACCACGCCATTTTTCGCATGTCTGACGCTCTTGTCACTTACTTTCTTATCGCTGGGTTAAAATCCGCGGTTCGAATATGTGATGCTTTAACCCGAAAATGATCAAATAGTGTGCATGGAATGGGGCCCTTCGAGTCGAAGAAAGCAACGCAAGTAGCCGCCCCGCGGCACAGAAAAAGGAGAAAGAGGGGTGCAACACGAGGACTTCCCAGGAGGTCACCCATCCTAGTACGACTCTCGCCCAAAGCCGCGTAACTTCGGATTTCTGATGGGATCCGGTGCATTAGTGCTGGTATGATCGCACCCATTAATTTGGGCTTGCGGATCGTATATAAGAGGAAGTCGGCCTCACGCGACGAGAAGCCGCGGCGAAAGCGACAAGACGAAGAAATTCCAACCGAGGGTTTTTCGAGGGCAATTGTATGACAAGCTTCGCAAGTAATAATTCTGAAAGTTGAATGCACGGTCATCCCAAACAAGTGCCATTGGGAGATTCCGTGACGAATGTTGATGACAACGATTGCCGCGGTATTTTTCGTGGCGATTGCCGTGGTGATATTTTTAAATTCGCTATTATCATCTAATCACATTATTGCTGATAAAGTTACGGCTAATATTTCATCAGTACCACTAATTATCGCATTGCCGATGATGTTACGAACGATATTCACATCAACGGCAAGAATGTTGTCAGTTATAACGGTGCCGATAATGTTACGAATAACGTTGAAAGTAACCATATGCGTTGCAAATTCGACCACGCCATTTTTCGCATGTCTGACGTTCTTGTCACTTACTTTCTTATCGCTGGGTTAAAAGCCGCGGTTCGAATATGTGATGCTTTAACCCGAAAATGATCAATATGTGGAATGGAATGGGGCCCTTCGAGGTCGAAAGCAACGCAGGCCGCCCCCGGCGCCACAGAAAAAGGAAAAAGAGTGGTGCAACACGAGGACTTCCCAGGAGGTCACCCATCCTAGTACTACTCTCGCCCAAGCACGCTTAACTTCGGAGTTCTGATGGGATCCGGTGCATTAGTGCTGGTATGATCGCACCCATTAGTTTGTGCTTGCGGATCGTATATAAGAGGAAGTCGGCCTCACGCGACGAGAAGCCGCGGCGAAAGCGACAAGACGAAAAATTTCCAACCGAGGGTTTTTCGAGGGCAATTGTATGACAAGCTTCGCAAGTAATAATTATGAAAGTTGAATGCACGGTCATCCCAAACAATTGCCATTGGGAGATTCCGTGACGAATGTTGATGACAACGATTGCCGCGGTATTTTTCGTGGCGATTGCCGTGGCGATATTTTTAAATTCGCTATTATCATCTACTCACATTATTGCTGATAACGTTACGGCTAATATTTCATCAGTACCACTAATTATCGCATTGCCGATGATGTTACGGACGATATTCACATCAACGGCAAGAATGTTGTCAGTTATAACGGTGCCGATAACGTTACGAATAACGTTGAAAGTAACCATATGCGTTGCAAATTCGACCACGCCATTTTTCGCATGTCTGACGTTCTTGTCACTTACGTTCTTATCGCTGGGTTAAAATCCGCGGTTCGAATATGTGATGCTTTAACCCGAAAATGATCAATATGTGGAATGGAATGGGGCCCTTCGAGGTCGAAAGCAACGCAAGCCGCCCCCGGCGCCACAGAAAAAGGAAAAAGAAGGGTGCAACACGAGGACTTCCCAGGAGGTCACCCATCCTAGTACTACTCTCGCCCAAGCACGCTTAACTTCGGAGTTCTGATGGGATCCGGTGCATTAGTGCTGGTATTATCGCACCCATTAATTTGTGCTTGCGGATCGTATATAAGAGGAAGTCGGCCTCACGCGACGAGAAGCCGCGGCGAAAGCGACAAGACGAAAAAATTCCAACCGAGGGTTTTTCGAGGGCAATTGTATGACAAGCTTCGCAAGTAATAATTCTGAAAGTTGAATGCACGGTCATCCCAAACAATTGCCATTGGGAGGTTCCGTGACGAATGTTGATGACAACGATTGCCGCGGTATTTTTCGTGGCGATTGCCGTGGTGATATTTTTAAATTCGCTATTATCATCTAATCACATTATTGCTGATAACGTTACGGCTTAAATTTCATCAGTACCACTAATATCTCATTGGCCGATGATGTTACGAACGATATTCACGATCACGTCAAGAATGTGTCATTAACGGTGGCCGTAATGTTACGAATACGTTGAAAGTAACCATATGCCGTTGCAAAATCGACCACGCCATTTTTCGCATGTCATGACGTTCTTGTGAAAAAAACTTACTTCTTATCGCGGGTTAAATCCGCGTTCGATATGTGATGCTTTAACTCCGAAAATGATCATAATGTGAATGGAATGGGGCCCTTCGGGTCGAAGCAACGCAAGCCGCCCCCAGGCGCCACAGCAAAAGAGAAGAGAGGTTGCAACACGAGGACTTCCAGGAGGTCACCCATCCTAGTACTACTCTCGCCCAAGCACGCTTAACTTCGGAGTTCTGATGGGATCCGGTGCATTAGTGCTGGTATGATCGCACCCATTAATTTGTGCTTGCGGATCGTATATAAGAGGAAGTCGGCCTCACGCGACGAGAAGCCTCGGCGAAAGCGACAAGACGAAAAAATTCCAACCGAGGGTTTTTCGAGGGCAATTGTATGACAAGCTTCGCAAGTAATAATTCTGAAAGTTGAATGCACGGTCATCCCAAACAATTGCCATTGGGAGATTCCGTGACGAATGTTTATGACAACGATTGCCGCGGTATTTTTCGTGGCGATTGCCGTGGTGATATTTTTAAATTCGCTATTATCATCTAATCACATTATTGCTGATAACGTTACGGCTAATATTTCATCAGTACCACTATTATCGCATTGCCGATGATGTTACGAACGATATTCACATCAACGGCAAGAATGTTGTCAGTTATAACGGTGCCGATAATGTTACGAATAACGTTGAAAGTACCCATATGCGTTGCAAATTCGACCACGCCATTTTTCGCATGTCTGACGTTCTTGTCACTTACTTTCTTATCGCTGGGTTAAAATCCGCGGTTCGAATATTTGATGCTTTAACCCGAAAATGATCAATATGTGGAATGGAATGGGGCCCTTCGAGGTCGAAAGCAACGCAAGCCGCCCCCGGCGCCACAGAAAAAGGAAAAGAGGGGTGCAACACGAGGACTTCCCAGGAGGTCACCCATCCTAGTACTACTCTCGCCCAAGCACGCTTAACTTCGGAGTTCTGATGGGATCCGGTGCATTAGTGCTGGTATGATCGCACCCATTAAGTTGTGCTTGCGGATCGTATATAAGAGGAAGTCGGCCTCACGCGACGAGAAGCCGCGGCGAAAGCGACAAGACGAAAAAATTCCAACCGAGGGTTTTTCGAGGGCAATTGTATGACAAGCTTCGCAAGTAATAATTCTGAAAGTTGAATGCACGGTCATCCCAACATTGCCATTGGGAGATTTCCGTGACGAATGTTGATGACAACGTTGCCGCGGTAATTTTCGTGCGATATTGCGTGGCGATATTTTTAAATTCGCTTATTATCATCTAATCACATTCTTTCTGATAACGTTAACGGCTAAATATTCATCAGTACCACTAATTTATCGGCATTGCCGATGATGTTCGAACGATTTCACATCAACGGCAAGATGTTTCAGTTATAACGGGCCGATAATGTTACGAATAACGTTGAAAGTAACCATATGCGTTGCAAATTCACCAAACCGAACGCCATTTTTCGCGATGTCTGACGTTCTTGTTCACTTACTTTCTTATCGCTGGGTTAAAAATCCGCGGTTCGAATATGTGATGCTTTAACCCGAAAATGATTCATATGTGGAATGGAATGGGGCCCTTCGAGGGTCGAACAGCAACGCAAGCCGCCCCGGGCGTCCGAACCGCCCACGAAAAAAGGAGAAAGAGGGGTGCAACACGAGGACTTCCCAGGAGGTCACCCATCCTAGTACTACTCTCGCCAAGCACGCTTAACTTCGGAGTTCTGATGGGATCCGGTGCATTAGTGCTGGTATGATCGCACCCATTAATTTGTGCTTGCGGATCGTATATAAGAGGAAGTCGGCCTCACGCGGCGAGAAGCCGCGGCGAAAGCGACAAGACGAAAAAATTCCAACCGAGGGGTTTTCGAGGGCAATTGTATGACAAGCTTCGCAAGTAATAATTCTGAAAGTTGAAGGCACGGTCATCCCAAACAATTGCCATTGGGAGATTCCGTGACGAATGTTGATGACAACGATTGCCGCGGTATTTTTCGTGGCGATTGCCGTGGCGATATTTTTAAATTCGCTATTAGCATCTAATCACATTATTGCTGATAACGTTACGGCTAATATTTCATCAGTACCACTAATTATCGCATTGCCGATGATGTTACGAACGATATTCACATCAACGGCAAGAATGTTGTCAGTTATAACGGTGCCGATAATGTTACGAATAACGTTGAAAGTAACCATATGCGTTGCAAATTCGACCACGCCATTTTTCGCATGTCTGACGTTCTTGTCACGTACTTTCTTATCGCTGGGTTAAAATCCGCGGTTCGAATATGTGATGCTTTAACCCGAAAATGATCAATATGTGGAATGGAATGGGGCCCTTCGAGGTCGAAAGCAACGCAAGCCGCCCCCGGCGCCACAGAAAAAGGAAAAAGAGGGGTGCAACACGAGGACTTCCCAGGAGGTCAACCATCCTAGTACTACTCTCGCCCAAGCACGCTTAACTTCGGAGTTCTGATGGGATCCGGTGCATTAGTGCTGGTATGATCGCACCCATTAATTTGGGCTTGCGGATCGTATATAAGAGGAAGTCGGCCTCACGCGACGAGAAGCCGCGGCGAAAGCGACAAGACGAAAAAATTCCAACCGAGGGTTTTTCGAGGGCAATTGTATGACAAGCTTCGCAAGTAATAATTCTGAAAGTTGAATGCACGGTCATCCCCAACAATTGCCATTGGGAGATTCCGTGACGAATGTTGATGACAACGATTGCCGCGGTATTTTTCGTGGCGATTGCCGTGGTGATATTTTTAAATTCGCTATTATCATCTAATCACATATTGCTGATAACGTTACGGCTAATATTTCATCAGTACCACTAATTATCGCATTGCCGATGATGTTACGAACGATATTCACATCAACGGCAAGAATGTTGTCAGTTATAACGGTGCCGATAATGTTACAATAAAAACGTTGAAAGTAACCATTGCGTTGCAAATTCGACCACAAGCATTTTTCGCATGTCTACGTTCTTGTCACTTACTTTTCTTATTCGCTGGGTTAAAATCTGCGGTTCGAATATGTGATGCTTTAACCCCAAAATGATCAATATGTGGAATGGAATGGGGCCCTTCGAGGTCGAAAGCAACGCAGGCCGCCCCCGGCGCCACAGGAAAAGGAAAAAGAGGGGTGGGACACGAGGACTTCCCAGGAGGTCACCCATCCTAGTACTACTCTCGCCCAAGCACGCTT
>JAJFZO010000778.1:10000-12500 GCA_021397835.1 Moringa oleifera
TTTGTACATAAATGGAGAATAATCATATCTACCACCAGAAAAAATTTTAGAATTTTCTGGGCACAAAATTTTTTTTAATGAATTTTTTACAGCCGAAAATTAAAAAAATCATCAAAAATAGCCCGTGAGTCGAAATGATCCCAAACTTCAGGGGCAGACTCCTCATGAATTACACGAATTATTTGAGTCATTTTGGGACCAATTCCATGATGAAAAGACGGACAATTCACAACAAGTTCGCAACTGGGCATTGCGGCCAGCAGGCTGGGGCAGCTGTGCCTCTGCCTGGCCCATGGTGCATGCTGGCTGCCCTGTCCAGCGCACCTCCAGCCACCCCATGGCAGCCCTCAGGGTCCATCCAAGCCAGGGGCCACGGCCAAGGCCAGATTGCCCACGAAATCAACGCCCACAGCACGCGCCGAGCCTCACAGCGTGCTCGCGGCTGGCTCGCGTGGGGCGCCCCTGGCAAGGCTGGCGCCGTGCCTGCTGGCCACTGCTGGGGCACCCCTGGCTCGCACGCTGGGCAGTCAGTCGAGGGACAGGGACGTGGGGGCTGGCTCGCGATGGGCGCCCGCGGCCTGCCTGGCGCGCCCCCCGCGGCCGCACGCTGGGCGGGCAGCCCATGCCGTGCCTGCTGGGGGCTGCCTGGGCGAGCCACCCGCGCCCAGTCTCCGTGCGACGCGGCCCCCCTGGCTCGCACTCTGGGCAGTCAGTCGAGGGACAGGGACGTGGGGGCTGGCTCGCGATGGGCGCCCGCGGCCTGCCTGGCGCGCCCACTGCTGCCGCACGCTGGGCGGGCAGCCCATGCCGTGCCTGCTGGGGGCCTGCCTGGGCGAGCCACCGCGCCCAGTCTCCGTGCTACGCGGCCCGCCCTGTCTCGCACGCTGGGCAGTCATCGAAGGGACAGGGCGTCGGGCTGGCTCGCGATGGGCGCCCGCGCCTGCCTGGCGCGCCCACCGTTGCTGCGCACGCTGGGCGGGCAGCCCATGCCGTGCCTGCTGGGGGCTGCCTGGGCGAGCCACCCGCGCCCAGTCTCCGTGCGACGCGGCCCCCCTGGCTCGCACGCTGGGCAGTCATTCGAGGGACAGGGACGTGGGGGCTGGCTCGCGATGGGCGCCCGCGGCCTGCCTGGCGCGCCCACCGCTGCCGCACGCTGGGCGGGCAGCCCATGCCGTGCCTGCTGGGGGCTGCCTGGGCGAGCCACCCGCGGCCAGGCTCCGTGCGACGCGGCCCCCCTGGCTCGCACGCTGGGCAGTCAGTCGAGGGACCGGGACGTGGGGGCTGGCTCGCGATGGGCGCCCGCGGCCTGCATGGCGCGCCCACCGCTGACGCACGCTGGGCGGGCAGCCCATGCCGTGCCTGCTGGGGGCTGCCTGGGCGAGCCACCCGCGCCCAGTCTCCGTGCGACGCTGCCCCCCTGGCTCGCACGCTGGGCAGTCAGTCGAGGGACAGGGACGTCGGGGCTGGCTCGCGATGGGCGCCCGCGGCCTGCCTGGCGCGCCCACCGCTGCCGCACGCTGGGCGGGCAGTCCATGCCGTGCCTGCTGGGGGCTGCCTAGGCGAGCCACCCGCACCCAGTCTCCGTGCGACGCGGCCCCCCTGGCTCGCACGCTGGGCAGTCAGTCGAGGGACAGGGACGTGGGGGCTGGCTCGCGATGGGCGACCGCGGCCTGCCTGGCGCGCCCACCGCTGCCGCACGCTGGGCGGGCAGCCCATGCCGTGCCTGCTGGGGGCTGCCTGGGCATCCCTCTTGTGCCCAGGGTCCATGCAACGCGGCCAGGCTGGCTCGCACGCTGGGCACTCAGTCGAGGGACAGGGACGAGGGGCTGGCTCGCGATGGGCGCCTGTGGCCTGGCTGGCGCGGCCACCGCTGCCGCACGCTGGGCACTTGGCCCATGCCATGCCTGCTGGAGGCTGCCTGGGCATGCGTCCCGTGCCCAGGGTCTGTGCAACGCGGCTGACTTGGCTCGCTCGCTGGGCACTTAGTCGAGGGACAGGAACAAGGGGCTGGCTCGCGATGGGCGCCTGTGTCCTGGCTGGAGCACCCACCGCTGCCGCACGCTGGGCACTTGGCCCATGCCGTGCCTGCTGGGGGCTGCTGGGGCATGCCTCCCGGGCCCAGGGTCCATGCGACGCGGCTCCCCTGGCTCGCTCGCTGGGCACTTAGTCGAGGGACAGGGACGAGGGGGCTGGCTTGTGATGGGCGCCTGTGGCCTGGCTGGTGCGCCCACCGCTGCCTCATGCTGGGCACTTGGCCCATGCCGTGCCTGCTGGATGCTGCCTGGGCATGCCTCCCATGCCCAGGGTCCATGCGATGCGGCTCCCCTGGCTCGCTCGCTGGGCACTTAGTCGAGGGACAGGGACGAGGTGGCTGGCACGCGATGGGCGCCTGTGTCCTGGCTGGCGCACCCACCGCTGCCGCACACTGGGCAATTGGCCTATGCCGTGCCTGCTGGAGGCTGCCGGGGCATGCCTCGCGTGCCCAGGGTCTGTGCGACAT
>JAJFZO010000464.1:2500-10234 GCA_021397835.1 Moringa oleifera
CGCCTAGGCAAGCCTGGGCGTCGGGATCCAGCCCCGCGTCCGCCGCCTCGAGGGCCTGCGACGAAGCACTCCGCATGCTCGAAATCCCCCCAACGATTTGGCCCTCGCGTAGCATGCATCATCGTTAGCTTCGCCGCCCACACCATCGAGATTGTCTAGCGACATCCCAGCTCATTATCCCACGTTTTTCCCACCGATGAGGCCTTGGCAGCAGGGGTGTCACGCCTTGCCCAGGCTGGCCGTGTGGCTCGCTCATTGCTAACGGCCGACGATCGTGTCGTCGATCGCGCTGCGCAACGAGTCCGCCTAGGCAAGCCTGGGCGTCGGGATCCAGCCCCGCGTCCGCCGCCTCGAGGGCCTGCGACGAAGCACTCCGCATGCTCAAAATCCCCCAAACGATTTGGCCCTCGCGTAGCATGCATCATCGTTAGCTTCGCCGCCCACACCATCGAGTTTGTCTAGCGACATCCCAGCTCATTATCCCACGGTTTTCCTCGTTTCATTGCCCGCGTTTTTCCCACCGACGAGGCCTTGGCAGCAGGGGTGTCACGCCTTGCCCAGGCTGGCCGTGTGGCTCGCTCATTGCTAACGGCCGACGATCGTGTCGTCGATCGCGCTGCGCAATGTGTCCGCCTAGGCAAGCCTGGGCGTCGGAATCCAGCCCCGCGTCCCGCCGCTAGAGGGCATGCGGACGAAGCACTCGCCTGTCAACATCCCCAACGAATTTGCGCCCTCGCGTAGCATGCATCATCGTTAGCTTCGCCGCCCACACCATCGAGCTTGTGTAGCCACATCCCAGCTCATTATCCCACGATTTTTCTCATTTCGTTGCCCACAATTTAGAGGATTTCGTTTCCCACGTTTTCCCCACTTCGTTGGCTACTGATTGGGCGTCCCACACTCTTCGGCCGACGTCGCCGGCCGCCTGCCTGCCGGCGGTGGGGGCCGCCACAGCCACGCACCACCGGCTGGATGGGCAAGGCAGCAAGCCGCCCTGCCCATGCCATGCGCGCTGGGTTGCCCAAGCCCAGCGCCTGCCCACGTGGGATGGGCAGGGGGGGAGGCACGCATGGCCTGTTGGCTCCCAGCAAGCTGAGAGACCCACCTCCCCCTAAAGAGTCTTAAATGAAATTTCACTTCCGGCAGGAGGAAACATCAATATGTCTGAGCCGTCATAATGGGTCTAAAAAATTATTTACTTGGAATTTTGAGCTGAAATTTTGTACATAAATGGAGAATAATCATATGTACCACCAGAAAAAATTTTAGAATTTTCTGGGCACAAAATTTTTTTTAATGAATTTTTGACAGCCGAAAATTGAAAAAATCATCAAAAATAGCCCGTGAGTCGAAATGATCCCAAACTTCAGGGGCAGACTCCTCATGAATTACACGAATTATTTGAGTCATTTTGGGACCAATTCCATGATGAAAAGACGGACAATTCACAACAATTTCGCAACTGTGCATTGCGGCCAGCAGGCTGGGGCAGCTGTGCCTCTGCCTGGCCCATGGTGCATGCTGGCTGCCCTGTCCAGCGCACCTCCAGCCACCCCATGGCAGCCCTCAGGGTCCATCAAAGCCAGGGGCCACGGCCAAGGCCAGCGTGCCCACGAAATCGACACCCACAGCACGTGCCGAGCCTCACAGCGTGCTCGCGGCTGGCTCGCGTGGGGCGCCCCTGGCAAGGCTGGCGCCGTGCCTGCTGGCGACCGCTGGGGCACCCCTGGCTCGCACGCTGGGCAGTCAGTCGAGGGACAGGGACGTGGGGCTGGCTCGCGATGGGCGCCCGCGGCCTGCCTGGCGCGCCCACCGCTGCCGCACGCAGGGCGGGCAACCCATGCAGTGCCTGCTGGGGGCTGCCTGGGCGAGCCCACCGCGCCAGGCCCGTGCGACGCGGCCCCCCTGGCCGCACGCTGGGCAGTCAGTCGAGGACCCCCCGGGGGGGGGGGAAAGACAGGACGTGGGGGCTGGCTCGCGCATGGGCGCCAGGTGCCTGCCGGCGCGCCCACTGCTGCCGCACGCTGGGCGGGCAAGCCCATGCCGTGCCTGCTGGGGGCTGCCTGGGCGAGCCACCGCGCCCAGGCTCAGTGCGACGCGGCCCCCCCCTGGCTGGCACGCTGGGCAGTCAGTCGAGGGCAGGACGTGGGGGCTGGCTCGCGATGGGCGCCCGCGGCCTGCTGGCTGCCCACCGCTGCCGCACGCAGGGCGGGGCAAACCCATGCCGTGCCTGCCTGGGGGCCTGCAGGCGAGCCACCGCGAACAGGCTCCGTGCGACGCGGCCCCCCTGGCTCGCACGCTGGGCCAGTAGCGAGGTACAGGGACGTGGGGGCTGGCTCGCGATGGGCGCCCACGGCCTGCCTGGCGCGCCCACTGCTGCCGCACGCTGGGCGGGCAGCCCATGCCGTGCCTGCTGGGGGCTGCCTGGGCGAGACACCCGCGCCCAGGCTCAGTGCGACGCGGCCCCCCTGGCTCGCACGCTGGGCAGTCAGTCGAGGGGCAGGGACGTGGGGGCTGGCTCGCGATGGGCGCCCGCGGCCTGCCTGGCGAGCCCACCGCTGCCGCACGCAGGGCGGGCAACCCATGCCGTGCCTGCTGGGGGCTGCCTGGGCGAGCCACCCGCGCCCAGGCTCCGTGCGACGCGGCCCCCCTGGCTCGGACGCTGGGCAGTCAGTCGAGGGACAGGGACGTGGGGGCTGGCCCGCGATGGGCGCCCGCGGCCTGCCAGGCGCGCCCACTGCTGCCGCACGCTGGGCGGGCAGCCCATGCCGTGCCTGCTGGGGGCTGCCTGGGCGAGCCACCCGCGCCCAGGCTCAGTGCGACGCGGCCCCCCCTGGCTCGCACGCTGGGCAGTCAGTCGAGGGACAGGGACGTGGGGCTGGCTCGCGATGGGCGCCCGCGGCCTGCCTGGCGCGCCCACCGCTGCCGCACGCTGGGCGGGCAGCCCATGCCGTGCCTGCTGGGGGCTGCCTGGGCGAGCCACCCGCGCCCAGTCTCCGTGCGACGCTGCCCCCCTGGCTCGCACGCTGGGACCAGTCAGTCGAGGGACAGGGACGTGGGGCTGGCACGCGATGGGGCCCGCGGCCTGGCTGGCGCGGCCACCGCTGCCGCACGATGGGCGAGAGCCATGCGTGCCTGTGGCGGCTGCCTGGGCGAGCCACCCGCGCCCAGGCTCGTGCGACGCTGGCCCCTGGCTCCGCACGCGGGGCAGTCAGTCGAGGGACAGGGACGTGGGGCTGGCTCGCGATGGGCGCCCGCGGCCTGGCTGGCGCGCCCACCGCTGCCGCACGCTGGGCGGGCAGCCCAGGCCGTGCCTGCTGGGGGCTGCCGGGGCGTGCCACCAGCGCCCAGGCTCAGTGCGACGCGGCGCCCCCTGGCTCGCACGCTGGGCAGTCAGTCGAGGGACAGGGACGAGGGGGTGGCACGCGATGGGCGCCCGCGGCCTGGCTGGCGCGCCCACCGCTGCCGCACGCTGGGCGGGCAGCCCATGCCGTGCCTGCTGGGGGCTGCCTGGGCGTGCCACCCGCGCCCAGGCTCAGTGCGACGCGGAGCCCCCTGGCTCGCACGCTGGGCAGTCAGTCGAGGGACAGGGACGTGGGGCTGGCACGCGATGGGCGCCCGCGGCCTGGCTGGCGCGCCCACCGCTGCCGCCCGCTGGGCGAGCAGCCCATGCCGTGCCTGCTGGGGGCTGCCTGGGCATGCCACCCGTGCCCAGGGTCAGTGCGACGCGGCGCCCCCCGGGCGCACGCTAGGCAGTCAGTCGAGGGACAGGCGTTGGGCTGGCACGCGATGGGGCCCGCGGCCTCGCTGGCGCCCCCACCGCTGCCGGCACGCGGGCGAGCAGCCCATGCCGGCCTCGCTGGGGGCTGCCTGGGGGCGTGCCAACCCGCGCCCAGGCTCAGTGCGACTGCGGCCCCCCGGCTCGCACGCTGGGCAGTCAGTCGAGGGACAGGCACGATGGGGCTGGCTCGCGACGGCCGCCCGCGGCCTGGCTGGCGCGCCCACCGCTGCCGCATGCCGGGCGAGCAGCCCATGCCGTGCCTGCTGGGGGCTTCCTGGGTGAGCCACCCGCGCCAAGTGTCCGTGCGACGCGGCCCCCTGGCTCGACGCTGGGCAGGTCAGTCGAGGGGCAGGGGACGTGGGGGTGGCTCGCGAGGGCGCCCACGGCCTGACATGGCGCGCCACCGCTGCCGCCACGCAGGGCGGGCAAACCCATGCCTTGACTGCTGGTGGGGATGCCTGGGCGAGCCACCGCGCCCAGGCTCCGTGCGACGCGGCCCCCTGGCTCTCACGCTGGGCAGTCTAGTCTGCGGCCCAGGGACGTTGGGCTGGCACGCGATGGGCGCCCGCGGCCTGGCTGGCGCGCCCACTGCTGCCGCACGTGGGCGAGCAGCCCATGCCGTGCCTGCTGGGGCTGCCTGGGCGTGCCACCGCGACCAGGCTCAGGGGGGGTTTTTTTTTTTGCGACGCGGCGCCCCATGCTCGCACGCTGGGCCGTCAGTCGAGGGACAGGGACGTGGGGGCTGGATCCGATGGGCTGCCCGCGGCCTCGGATTGGCGCGCCCATGCGGGGGGATGCCGCCCGCTGGGCGGGCAGCCCATGCCGTGCCTGCGGGGGGCTGCCTGGGCGTGCCACCCGCGCCCAGGCTCAGTGCGACGCGGCGCCCCATGGCTCGCACGCTGGGCAGTCAGTCGAGGGACAGGGACGTGGGGGCTGGCTCGCGATGGGCGCCCGCGGCCTGGCTGGCGCGCCCACTGCTGCCGCACGCTGGGCGAGCAGCCCATGCCGTGCCTGCTGGGGGCTGCCTGGGCGTGCCACCCGCGCCCACGCTCAGTGCGACGCAGCGCCCTTGCTCGCACGCTGGCAGTCAGTCGAGGGACAGGAAACGTGGGGGCTGCCGCACGCTGGGCACTTGGCCCATGCCGTGCCTGCTGGGGGCTGCCTGGCCATGCTCTGTGCCCTGGTCTGTGCGACGAGGCTCCCTGGATCGCTCGCTGGGCACTAGTCGAGGGATAGCGACGGAGGGGGTCTGTCACTCTGGGCTCCTGTGCTGGCTGGCGCGCCCACGCTGACGCACGCTGGGCACTTGGCCCATGGACAGGCTGCAGGGGGCGCCTGGCCATGCCTTTGTGCCCCTGGGCCTGGCGCCGAGGCTCCCGGCTCGTCGCTGGGCACTAAGTCGAGGGACAGGACGAGGGGCTGGCTCACATCGGGCTCCTTGTGGCCTGGCTGACACGGCCCCCGCTGCCGCACGCTGGAAACTTGGTCGAGGGACAGGGACGAGGGGGCTGGCTCACGATGGGCCCCTGGGGCCTGGCTGGCACGCCCACCGCTGCCGCACGCTGGGCACTTGGCCCATGCCGTGCCTGCTGGGGGCTGCCTGGCCATGCCTCTTGTGCCCTGGGTCTGTGCAACGAGGCTCCCCTGGCTCGCTCGCTGGGCACTAAGTCGAGGGACAGGGACGAGGGGGCTGGCTCACATCGGGCTCCTGTGGCCTGGCTGACACGGCCACCGCTGCCGCACGCTGGAAACTTGGTCGGGGGACAGGGACGAGGGGGCTGGCTCACGATGGGCTCCTGTGGCCTGGCTGGCGCGCCCACCGCTGCCGCACGCTGGGCACTTGGCCAACGCCGTGCCTGCTGGGGGCTGCCTGGGAATGCCTCCCGTGCCCAGGGTCCATGCGACGTGGCTCTCCTGGCTCGCTCGCTGGGCACTTAGTCGGGGGACAGGGACGAGGGGGCTGGCTCGCGATGGGCGCCTGTGGCCTGGCTGGCGCGCCCACCGCTGCCGCAGGCGGCACTTGGACCATGCAGTGCCGCTGGGGGTCTTCCTGGGCATGCCTCCCGTGCCCAGGGGTTTTCCATGCGGACTTGGCTCTCATGGCTCGCTCGCTGGTCACTAGTCGAAGGGAACAGGGGACGAGGGGGCGGCTCACGATGGGATCCTGTGGCCTGGCTGGCTCCGGCCACCGCTGCCGCACGCTCGGGCACTTGGCCATGCTGTGCCTGCTGGGGGCTGCCTGGGCATGCCTCCCGGGCCCAGGGTCCATGCGACGGGGCTCTCCTGGCTCGCTCGCTGGGCACTTAGTCGAGGGACAGGGACGAGGGGGTTGGCTCGCGATGGGCGCCCGTGGCCTGGCAGGCGCACCCACCGCTGCCGCACGCTGGGCACTTGGCCCATGCCGTGCCTGCTGGGGGCTGCCTGGCATGCCTCCCGTGCCCAGGGTCCATGCGACGTGGCTCTCCTGGCTCGCTCGCTGGGCACTTAGTCGAGGGACAGGGACGAGGGGGTTGGCTCGCGATGGGCGCCCGTGCCCTGGCAGGCGCACCCACCGCTGCCGCACGCTGGGCACTTGGCCCATGCCGTGCCTGCTGGGGGCTGCCTGGCCATGCCTCTTGTGCCCTGGGTCCATGCGACGGGGCTCTCCTGGCTCGCTCGCTGGGCACTTAGTCGAGGGACAGGGACGAGGGGGTTGGCTCGCGATGGGCGCCCGTGGCCTGGCAGGCGCGCCCACCGCTGCCGCACGCTGGCACTTGGCCCATGCCGTGCCTGCTGGGGGCTGCCTGGGCATGCCTCCCGTGCCCAGGGTCCATGCGACGTGGCTCTCCTGGCTCGCTCGCTGGGCACTTAGTCGAGGGACAGGGACGAGGGGGCTGGCTCGCGATGGGCGCCCGTGGACTGGCTGGCGCGCCCACCGCTGCCGCACGCTGGGCACTTGGCCCATGCCGTGCCTGCTGGGGGCTGCCTGGGCATGCCTCCCGTGCCCAGGGTCCATGCGACGTGGCTCTCCTGGTTCGCTCGCTGGGCACTTAGTCGAGGGACAGGGACGAGGGGGCTGGCTCGCGATGGGCGCCCGTGGCCTGGCTGGCGCGCCCACCGCTGCCGCACGCTGTGCACTTGGCCCATGCCGTGCCTGCTGGGGGCTGCCTGGGCATGCCTCCCGTGCCCAGGGTCCATGCGAAGTGGCTCCCCTGGCTCACTCGCTGGGGACTTAGTCGAGGGACAGGACGAGGGGTTGGCGCGCGATGGGCACGCCCGTGGCCTGGCAGGCGCACCCACCGCTGCCGCACGTGCGGCACGGGCCATGCCGTGCCTGCTGGGTGTGGCTGCCCATGGCCATGCATCTTGTGCCCTGGGCATGTGCGACGAGGCTCCCCTGGCTCGCTTCGCTGGGCACTAGTCGAGGGACAGGGACGAGGGGGCTGGCTCGCGATTGGGCGCCGTGGAATGGCTGGCGCACCCACCGCTGACCGCACAGATGGGCACTTGGCCCATGCCGTGCCTGCTGGGGGCTGACTGGGCAGCCTCCCGATGCCCAGGGTCCATGCGACGTGGCTCTCCTGGCTCGCTCGCTGGGCACTTAGTCGAGGGACAGGGACGAGGGGGTTGGCTCGCGATGGGCGCCCGTGGCCTGGCTGGCGCACCCACCGCTGCCGCACGCTGGGCACTTGGCCCATGCCGTGCCTACTGTGGGGCTGGTGGGGCATGCCTCCCATGCCCAGGGTCCATGTGACGCGGCTCCCCTGGCTCCCTCACTGGGCAGTGCTTTACTGAGGGACAACATCGAGGGACAAGTTTCTGTCAGATATATGTATTTTTTATCGCAGTAACACTTGGTTCTCCAATGCTTCCCGATATGTTTCCAAGTGTTTTTCTCTTGTGTTTCTCATTCTCTACAAGCCCAAAGGACTTGCTTCTTTTTCCAGGGCCTTACCTTATGGGACCGGTTGTGA
>JAJFZO010000530.1:0-5000 GCA_021397835.1 Moringa oleifera
TGCCCGCGTCGCGATAGTAATTCAACCTAGTACGAGAGGAACCGTTGATTCGCACAATTGGTCATCGCGCTTGGTTGAAAAGCCAGTGGCGCGAAGCTACCGTGCGCTGGATTATGACTGAACGCCTCTAAGTCAGAATCCGGGCTAGAATCGATGCATGCGCCCGTCGCCCGATTGCCGACCTGCAGTAGGGGCCTCCAGGCCCCCAAAGGCACGTGTCGTTGGCCAAGCTCGCGTGGCGGAGGAGCCTCGCGGGCTGCCTTGAAGTGTGATTCCCACCGAGCGACGGGTAGAATCATTGGCAGACGACTTAAATACGCGACGGGGTATTGTAAGTGGCAGAGTGGCCTTGCTGCCACGATCCACTGAGATTCAGCCCTTTGTCGCTTCGATTCGTCCCTCCCCCCCCCTCCCGAACCCCCCCACAACAAATTGTCCCTCTCTTTTCGAAAATTGATGCCACGAGGTCACAACCGGTCCCATAACGTAAGGGCCTGGAAAAAGAAGCAAGTCCTTTGGGCTTGTAGAGAATGAGAAACACAAGAGAAAAACACTTGGAAACATATCGGGAAGCATTGGAGAACCAAGTGTTGCTGCAATAAAAAATACATATATCTAACAGAAACTTGTCCCGCGATGCTGTCCCTCAGTAAAGTACTGCCGAGTGAGCGAGCCATGGGAGCCGCGTCGCACGGACCCTGGGCACGGGAGGCATGCCCAGGCAGCCTCCAGCCGGCACGGCATGGGCCAAGTGCCCAGAGAGCGGCAGCGGTGGCTGCGCCAGCCAGGCCACAGGCGCCCATCGCGAGCCAGCCCCTCGTCCCTGTCCCTAAGTGCCCAGCGAGCGAGCCAGGGGAGCCGCGTCGCATGGACCCTGGGCACGGGGGGCATGCCCTGGCAGCCCCCAGCAGGCACGGCATGGGCCAAGTGCCCAGCGTGCGGCAGCGGTGGGCGCGCCAGCCAGGCCACTGGAGCCCATCGCGTGCCAGCCCACTCGTCCCTGTCCCTCGACTAAGTGCCCAGCGAGCGAGCAAGGAGAGCCATGTTGCATGGACCCTGGGCACAGGAGGCATGCCTAGGCAGCCCCCAGCAGGCACGGCATGGGCCAAGTGCCCAGCGTGCGGCAGCGGTGGGCGCGCCAGCCAGGACACAGGCGCCCATCGCGGGCCAGCCCCTCGTCCCTGTCCCTCGACCAAGTGCCCAGCGAGCGAGCCAGGGGAGCCGAGTCGCACAGACCCTGGGCACGCGAGGCATGCCCCGGCAGCCTCCAGCAGGCATGGCATGAGCCAAGTGCCCAGCGTGCGAAAGCGGTGGCCGCACCAGCCAGGCGACAGGCGCCCATCGCGAGCCAGCCCCTTGTCCCTGTCCCTCGAGCAAGTGCCCAGCGAGCGAGCCAGGGGAGCCGCGTCGCATGGACCCTGGGCACGAGAGGCATGCCCAGGCAGCCCCCAGCAGGCACGGCATAGGCCAATTGGCCAGCGTGCGGCAGCGGTGGGTGCGCCAGCCAGGACACAGGCGCCCGTCGCGAGCCAGCCCCTCGTCCCTGTCCCTCGACTAAGTGCCCAGCGAGCGAGCCAAGGGAGCCGCGTCACACAGGCCCTGGGCACTGGACGCCTGCCCAGGCAGCCTCCAGCAGGCATGGCATGGGCCAAGTGCCCAGCATGCGGCAGCAGTGGCCGCGCCAGCCAGGCCACAGGTGCCCATCGCGAGCCAGCACCTTGTCCCTGTCCCTCGACTAAGTGCCCAGCGAGCGAGCCATGGGAGCCGCGTCGCATGGACCCTGGGCCCGGGAGGCATGCCCCAGCAGCCCCCAGCAGGCACGGCATGGGCCAAGTGCCCAGCGTGCGGCAGCGGTGGGTGCGCCAGCCAGGACACTATGCGCCCATCGCGAGCCAGCCCCTTGTCCCTGTCCCTCGACTAAGTGCCCAGCGAGCGAGCCAGGGGAGCCGCGTCGCATGGACCCTGGGCCCGGGAGGCATGCCCCAGCAGCCCCCAGCAGGCACGGCATGGGCCAAGTGCCCAGCGTGCGGCAGCGGTGGGTGCTCCAGCCAGGACACAGGCGCCCATCGCGAGCCAGCCCCTTGTCCCTGTCCCTCGACTAAGCGCCCAGCGAGCGAGCCAAGGCAGCCGAGTCGCACAGACCCTGGGCACGGGACGCATGCCCAGGCAGCCTCCAGCAGGCATGGCATGGGCCAAGTGCCCAGCGTGCGGCAGCGGTGGCCGCGCCAGCCAGGCCACAGGCGCCCATCGCGAGCCAGCCCCTCGTCCCTGTCCCTCGACTGAGTGCCCAGCGTGCGAGCCAGCCTGGCCGCGGTGCATGGACCCTGGGCACAAGAGGGATGCCCCGGCAGCCCCCAGCAGGCACGGCATGGGCTGCCCGCCCAGCGTGCGGCAGCGGTGGGCGCGCCAGGCAGGCCGCGGGCGCCCATCACGAGCCAGCCCCCACGTCCCTGTCCCTCGACTGACTGCCCAGCGTGCGAGCCAGGGGGGCCGCGTCGCACGGAGACTGGGCGTGGGTGGCTCGCCCAGGAAGCCCCCAGCAGGCACGGCATGGACTGCTCGCTCAGCGTACGGCAGCGGTGGGCGTGCCAGCCAGGCCGCGGGCGCCCATCGCGAGCCAGCCCCCACGTCCCTGTCCCTCGACTGACTGCCCAGCGTGCGAACCAGGGGGGCCGCGTCACACGGAGACTTGGCGCGGGTGCCTCGCCCAGGCAGCCCCCAGCAGGCACGGCATGGGTTGCCCGCCCAGCGTGCGGCTGCGGTGGGCGCGCCAGGCAGGCCGCGGGCGCCCATCGCGAGCCAGCCCCCACGTCCCTGTCCCTCGACTGACTGCCCAGCGTGCGAGCCTGGGGGGCCGCGTCGCACGGAAAGTGGGCACGGGTGGCTCGCCCAGGCAGCCCCCAGCAGGCACGGCATGGGCTGCTCGCCCAGCTTGCGGCAGCGGTGGGCGCGCCAGGCAGGCCGCGGGCGCCCATCGCGAGCCGCCCCCACGTTCCCTTTCCCTCGACTGCTGCCCTAGCGTGCGAGCCAGGGGGGCCGAGTCGCACCTGAGACTGGCGCGGTGGCCTCGCCCAGGCAACGCCACCCAGCAGCACTGCAAAATGGGCTGCCCGCCCCAGCGTGCGGCAGCGGTGGGCGCGCCAGGCAGGGCCGCGGGCAGCCCATCGCGAGCCGCCCCCGACGTCCCTGTCCCTCGACTGACTGCCCAGCGTGCGAGCCAGGGGGCCGCGTCGCACGGAAACTGGGCACGGGTGGCACGCCCAGGCAGCCCCCAGCAGGCACGGCATGGGCTGCTCGCCCAGCGTTCGGCAGCAGTGGGCGCGCCAGCAGGGCCGCGGGCGCCCATCGCGAGCCAGCCCCCACGTCCCTGTCCCTCGACTAAGTGCCCAGCGAGCGAGCCAGGGGGGGCGCGTCGTCACGGAGCCTGGGCGCGGGTGGCTCACCCAGGCAGCCCTCCGTACAGGCAGCGGCCATGGCTGCCCCCAGCGTGCGGCTGCGGTTGGGCGCGCCAGTCAGAGGCCGCGGTGCAGCCCTATCGCGAGGCCAGCCCCCACGTCCCTGTCCCTCGACTGACTTCCCAGCGTGCTAGCCAGGGGGGCCGCGTCGCACGGAGACTGGGCGCGGGTGGCTCGCCCAGGCAGCCCCCAGCAGGCACGGCATGGGCTGCCCTCCCAGCGTGCGGCAGCGGTGGGCGCGCCAGGCAGGCCGCGGGCGCCCATCGCGAGCCAGCCCCGACGTCCCTGTCCCTCGACTGACTGCCCAGCGTGCGAGCCACAGGGGGGCCGCGTCGCACGGAGCCTGGGCGCGGGTGGCTCGCCCAGGCAGACCCCAGCAGGCACGGCATGGGCTGCCCTCCCAGCGTGCGGCAGCGGTGGGCGCGCCAGGCAGGCCGCGGGCGCCCATCGCGAGCCAGCCCCCACGTCCCTGTCCCTCGACTGACTGCCCAGCGTGCGAGCCAGGGGGGCCGCGTCGCACGGAGACTGGGCGCGGGTGGCTCGCCAGGCAGCCCCCAGCAGGCACGGCATGGGCTGCCCGCCCAGCGTGCGGCTGCGGTGGCGCGCGCAGGCAGGGCCGCGGGCGCCATCGCGAGCCAGCCCCCACGTCCCTGTCCCTCGACTGACTGCCCAGCGTGCGAGCCAGGGGGGCCGCGTCGCACGGAGCCTGGCGCGGGTGGCTCGCCCAGGCAGCCCCCAGCAGGCACGGCATGGGCTGCCCGCCCAGCGTGCGGCAGCGGTGGGCGCGCCAGCCAGGCCGCGGGCGCCCATCGCGTGCCAGCCCCACGTCCCTGGCCCCCGACTGACTGCCCCGCGTGCGAGCCAGGGGTGCCCAGCAGTGGCCATCAGGCACTCGGTGCTCGAGCGCTTTCCAGGGGGCGCCCCACGCCGAGCCAGCCGCGAGCACGCTGTTGAAGGCTCGGCACGTGCTGGGGGGTGTGTCCGATTTCGTGGGCAGCTGGCCTTGCGTGGCCCCTGGCTTTGTGTATTGGACCCTGAGGGCTGCCATGGGGTGGCTGGAGGTGCGCTGGACAGGGCAGCCAGCATGCACCATGGGCCAGGCAGAGGCACAGCTGCCCCAGCCTGCTGGCCGCAATGCCCAGTTGCGAAATTGTTGTGAATTTTCCGTCTTTTCATCATGGAATTGGTCCCAAAATGACTCAAATAATTCGTGTAATTCATGAGGGGTCTGCCCCTGAAGTTTGGGATCATTTCGACTCACGGGCTATTTTTGATGATTTTTTCAATTTTCGGCTGTAAAAAATTCATTAAAAAAAATTTTGTGCCCAGAAAATTCTGAAATTTTTTCTGGTGGTAGATATGATTATTCTCCATTTATGTACACAATTTCAGCTCAAAATTCCAAGTAAATAATTTTTTAGACCCATTATGACGGCTCAGACATATTGATGTTTCCTCCTGCCGGAAGTGAAATTTCATTAAGACTCTTTAGGGGGGAGGTGGGTCTCTCAGCTTGCTGGGAGCCAACAGGCCATGCGTGCCTCC
>JAJFZO010000021.1:0-2500 GCA_021397835.1 Moringa oleifera
GCCATCCGTGCCCAGGGTCAGTGCGACGCGGCGCCCCCTGGCTCGCCCGCTGGGCAGTCAGTCGAGGGACAGGGACGGGGGGCTGGCTCGCGATGGGCGCCCGCGGCCTGGCTGGCGCGCCCACCGCTGCCGCATGCTGGGCGAGCAGCCATGCCGTGCCTGCTGGCGGCTTCCTGGGCATCGCACCCGTGCCCAGGGTTCGTGCAACGCGGCCCCCCTGGCTCGCACGCTGGGCAGTCAGTCGAGGGACAGGGACGTGGGGGCTGGCTCGCGATGGGCGCCGCGCTGCTTGCTGTGGCGCGCCCCCGCTGCCGCACGCTGGGCGAGCAGCCCATGCCAGTGCCTGCTGGGGGCTGCCTTGGCTAGCCACCCTCGGCCCATGCTCCCGTGCGACGCGGCCCCCAAAAAACAATGGCTCGCACGCTGGGTCAGTCAGTCGAGGGACAGGAACGTGGGGGCTGCCGAACGCTGGCACTTGGCCCATGGCCGTGCCTGCTGGGGGCTGCCTGGGCGTGCCATACGTGCCCAGGGTCAGTGCGACGCGGTGCCCCTGGCTCGCACGCTGTGCTGTCAGTCGAGGGACAGGGACGTGGGGGCTGGCTCGCGATGGGCGCCCGCGGCCTGGCTGGCGCGCCCACCGCTGCCGCACGCTGGGCGAGCAGCCCATGCCGTGCCTGCTGGGGGCTGCCTGGGCGAACCACCCGCGCCCAGGCTCAGTGCGACGCGGCCCCCCTGGCTCGCACGCTGGGCAGTCAGTCGAGGGACAGGGACGTGGGGGCTGGCCGCACGCTGGGCGCGCAGCCCATGCCGTGCCTGCTGGGGGCTGCCTGGGCGTGCCACCCGCGCCCAGGCTCAGTGCGACGCGGCGCCCCCTGGCTCGCACGCTGGGCAGTCAGTCGAGGGACAGGGAAGTGGGGCTGGCTCGCGATGGGCGCCCGCGGCCTGGCTGGCACGCCCACCGCTGCCGCACGCTGGGCGGGCAGCCCCTGCCGTGCCTGCTGGGGGCTGCCGGGGCGTGCCACCAGCGCCCAGGCTCAGTGCGACGCGGCGCCCCCTGGCTCGCACGCTGGGCAGTCAGTCGAGGGACAGGGACGGGGGGCTGGCACGCGATGGGCGCCCGCGGCCTGGCTGGCGCGCCCACCGCTGCCGCACGCTGGGCGGGCAGCCCATGCCGTGCCTGCTGGGGGCTGCCTGGGCATGCCACCAGCGCCCAGGCTCAGGGCGACGCGGCGCCCCCTGGCTCGCACGCTGGGCAGTCAGTCGAGGGACAGGGACGTGGGGCTGGCTCGCGATGGGCGCCCGCGGCATGGCTGGCGCGCCCACCGCTGCCGCACGCTGGGCGGGCAGCCCATGCCGTGCCTGCTGGGGGCTGCCGGGGCGTGCCACCCGCGCCCAGGCTCAGTGCGACACGGCGCCCCCTGGCTCGCACGCTGGGCAGTCAGTCGAGGGACAGGGACGTGGGGGCTGGCTCGCGAATGGGCGCCCGCGGCCTGGTGGCGCGCCACCGCTGCCGCACGCTGGGGCGAGCAGCCCCATTCCGTGCCTGCTGGGGGCTTGCCTGGGCTGCCACCCGCGCCCAGGTCAGTGCGACGCCGGCCCCCTGGCTCGCACGCTGGGCAGTCAGTCGAGGGACAGGGACGTGGGGCTGGCTCGCGATGGGCGCCCGCGGCCTGGCTGGCGCGCCCACCGCTGCCGCACGCTGCGCGGGCAGCCCATGCCGTGCCTGCTGGGGGCTGCCGGGGCGTGCCACCAGCGCCCAGGCTCAGTGCGACGCGGCGCCCCCCGGCTCGCACGCTGGGCAGTCAGTCGAGGGACAGGGACGAGGGGCTGGCACGCGATGGGCGCCCGCGGCCTGGCTGGCGCGCCCACCGCTGCCGCACGCTGGGCGAGCAGCCCATGCCGTGCCTGCTGGGGGCTGCCTGGGCGAGCCACCCGCGCCCATGCTCCGTGCGACGCGGCCCACCTGGCTCGCACGCTGGGCAGTCAGTCGAGGGACAGGAACGTGGGGCCTGCCGCACGCTGGGCACTTGGCCCATGCCGTGCCTGCTGGGGGCTGCCTGGACATGCCTCTTGTGCCCTGGGTCTGTGCGACGAGGCTCCCCTGGCTCGCTCGCTGGGCACTTAGTCGAGGGATAGCGACGAGGGGGCTGGCTCACGATGGGCTCCTGTCGCCTGGCTGGCGCGCCCACCGCTGCCGCACGCTGGGCACTTGGCCAATGGCCAGGCCTGCTGGGGGCTGCCTGGCCAGGCCTCTTGTGCCCTTGGCCTGTGCGACGAGGCTCCCCTGGCTCGCTCGCTGGGCACTAAGTCGAGGGACAGGGACGAGGGGGCTGGCTCACAATGGGCTCCTGTGGGCTGGCTAGCACGGCCACCGCTGCCGCACGCTGGGCACTTGGTCGAGGGACAGGGACGAGGGGGCTGGCTCACGATGGGCCCCTGTGGCCTGGCTGGCGCGACCACCGCTGCCGCACGCTGGGCACTTGGCCCATGCTGTGCCTGC
>JAJFZO010000412.1:7500-11494 GCA_021397835.1 Moringa oleifera
TTCCGTGCGAACGCGGCCCCCCTGGCTCGCACGCTGGGCAGTCAGTCGAGGGACAGGGACGTGGGGGCTGGCTCGCGATGGGCGCCCGCGGCCTGCCTGGCGCGCCCACCGCTGCCGCACGCTGGGCGGCAGCCCATGCCGTGCCTGCTGGGGGCTGCCTGGGCGAGCCACCCGCGCCCAGTCTCCGTGCGACGCGGCCCCCCTGGCTCGCACGCTGGGCAGTCAGTCGAGGGACAGGGACGTGGGGGCTGGCTCGCGCTGGGCGCCCGCGGCCTGCCTGGCGCGCCCACTGCTGCCGCACGCTGGGCGGGCAGCCCATGCCGTGCCTGCTGGGGGCTGCCTGGGCGAGCCACCCGCGCCCAGGCTCAGTGCGACGCGGCCCCCCTGGCTCGCACGCTGGGCAGGTCAGTCGAGGGACAGGGACGTGTGAGGCTGGCTCGCGAATGGGCGCCCACGGCTGCCTGGCTCGCCCCTGCTGCCTGCACGCTGGGGCGGGCAGCCCATGCCGTGCCTGCTGGGGCCTGCCTGGGCGAGCCACCCGCGGCCAGGCTCCGTGCGACGCGGCCCCCCTGGCTCGCACGCTGGGCAGTCAGTCGAGGGACAGGGACGTGGGGGCTGGCTCGCGATGGGCGCCCGCGGCCTGCCTGGCGCGCCCACCGCTGCCGCACGCTGGGCGGCAGCCCATGCCGTGCCTGCTGGGGGCTGCCTGGGCGAGCCACCCGCGCCCAGGCTCCGTGCGACGCGGCCCCCCTGGCTCGCACGCTGGGCAGTCAGTCGAGGGACAGGGACGTGGGGGCTGGCTCGCGATGGGCGCCCGAGGCCTGCCTGGCGCGCTCACCGCTGCCGCACGCTGGGCGGGCACCCATGCCGTGCCTGCTGGGGGCTGCCTGGGCGAGCCACCCGCGCCCAGTCTCCGTGCGACGCGGCCCCCCTGGCTCGCACGCTGGGCAGTCAGTCTAGGGAGCAGGGACGTGGGGCTGGCACGCGATGGTGCGCCCGCGGCCTGGCTGGCGCGCCCACCGCTTGCCGAGCACGCTGGCGAGCGCATGCCGTGCCTGCTGGCGGTGCCTGGGCGAGCCAACAACCCGCCTTGCCCAGGCCTCCTGCACGAAGGCCGCCCCTGGCTCGCACGCGGGGCGTCAGTCCGAGGGACAGGGACGTGGGGTGCTGGATCGCGATGGGCGCCCGCGGCTGCCTGGCGCGCCCACTGTGCGCACTGCTGGGCGGGCAGCCCATGCCGTGCCTTGCTGGGGGCTGCCTTGGTGCGAGCCACCCGCCGCCCAGGCTTGCGTGCGGACGCGGCCCCCCTGGCTCGCACGCGGGCAGTTAGTCGAGGGACAGGGACGTGGGGCTGCACGCGATGGGCGCACGCGGCCTGCCTGGCGCGCCCACCGCTGCCGCACGCTGGGCGGGCAGCCCATGCCGTGCCTGCTGGGGGCTGCCTGGGCGAGACACCCGCGCCCAGGCTCCGTGCGACGCGGCCCCCCTGGCTCGCACGCTGGGCAGTCAGTCGAGGGACAGGGACGTGGGGGCTGGCTCGCGATGGGCGCCCGCGGCCTGCCTGGCGCGCCCACCGCTGACGCACGCTGGGCGGGCAGCCCATGCTGTGCCTGCTGGGGGCTGCCTGGGCGAGCCACCCGTGCCCAGGCTCCGTGCTACGCGGCCCCCCTGGCTCGCCGCTGGGCAGTCAGTCGAGGGACAGGGACGTCGGGGCTCGCTCGCGATGGGCGCCCGCGGCCTGCCTGGCGCGTCCACCGCTGCCGCACGCTGGGCGGGCAGCCCATGCCGTGCCTGCTGGGGGCTGCCTGGGCGTGCCACCCGCGCCCAGGCTCAGTGCGACGCGGGCCCCCTGGCTCGCACGCTGGGCAGTCAGTCGAGGGACAGGGACATGGGGCTGGCTCGCGATGGGCGCCCGCGGCCTGGCTGGCGCGCCCACCGCTGCCGCACGCTGGGCGGGCAGCCCATGCCGTGCCTGCTGGGGGCTGCCGGGGCGTGCCACCAGCGCCCAGGCTCAGTGCGACGCGGCGCCCCCTGGGCTCGCACGCTGGGCAGTAAGTCGAGGGGCAGGGACGGGGGGGCTGGCACGCGATGGGCGCCCGCGGCCTGGCTGGCGCGCCCACCGCTGCCGCACGCTGGGCGAGCAGCCCATGCCGTGCCTGCTGGCGGCTGCCTGGGCGAGCCCCCCGCGCCCAGGCTCCGTGCGACGCGGCCCCCCTGGCTCGCACGCGGGGCAGTCAGTCGAGGGACAGGGACGTGGGGGCTGGCTCGCGATGGGCGCCCGCGGCCTGCCTGGCGCGCCCACTGCTGCCGCACGCTGGGCGGGCAGCCCAGGCCGTGCCTGCTGGGGGCTGCCTGGGCGAGCCACCCGCGCCCAGGCTCAGTGCGACGCGGCCCCCCTGGCTCGCACGCTGGGCAGTCAGTCGAGGGACAGGGACGTTGGGCTGGCACGCGATGGGCGCCCGCGGCATGGCTGGCGCGCCCACCTGCTGGCCCGCACAGCTGGTCGCGCAGCCCGTGGGCCGTGCTGCATGGGGGCTGCCGGGGCGTGCCACCAGCGCCCAGGCTCAGTGCGACGCGGCGCCCCCTGGCTCGCACGCTGGGCAGTCAGTCGAGGGACCGGGACGAGGGGCTGGCACGCGATGGGCGCCCGCGGCCTGGCTGGCGCGCCCACCGCTGCCGCACGCTGGGCGGGCAGCCCATGCCGTGCCTGCTGGGGGCTGCCTGGCGTGCCACCCGCGCCCAGGCTCAGTGCGACGCGGCACCCCCTGGCTCGCCACTATCTGGGCAAGTCAGGTCCGAGGGGACAGGGACGTGTGGCTGCTCGCTATGGGCGCCAGCGGCCTGCCTGGCGCTCCCACCGCTGCCGCACGCTGGGCGGGCCAGCCCATGCCAAGAATAGCCTGCTTGGGGCTTGCCTGGGCCTTGCCACCCCGCGCGCCAGGCTCCGTGCGAAACGGACGCGGCGCCCCTTGCTCGCACGCTGGGCAGTCAGTCGAGGGACAGGAACGTGGGGGCTGCCGCACGCTGGGCACTTGGCCCATGCCGTGCCTGCTGTGGGCTGCCTGGCCATGCCTCCTGTGCCCTGGGTCTGTGCGACGAGGCTCCCCTGGCTCGCTCGCTGGCACTTAGTCGAGGGGTAGCGACGAGGGGGCTGGCTCACTCTGGGCTCCTGTGGCCTGGCTGGCGCGCCCACCGCTGCCGCACGCTGGGCACTTGGCCCATGGCCAGGCCTGCAGGGGGCTGCCTGGCCATGCCTCTTGTGCCCTGGGCCTGTGCGACGAGGCTCCCCTGGCTCGCCCGCTGGGCACTAAGTCGAGGGACAGGGACGGGGGGCTGGCTCACATCGGGCCTCCTGGTGGCCTGGCGACACGGCCACCGCTGGGACCGCACGCTGGAAACTTGTCGAGGGACAGGGACGAGGGGGATGGCTCACGCTGGGCCCCTTGGGCCTGGCTGTCCAACTCCCAACCGCTGCCGCACGCTGGGCACTTGGCCCATGCCGTGGCCTCTGCTGGGGCTGCCTGGCCATGCTCACCCGCTTTGTGCCCCTGGGTCTGTGCGACCAGGCTCCCTCTGGGCTGCGCCATCGTGGGCACTAAGTCAGGGACAGGGATGAGGGGCTGGCTCACATCGGGCTCCTGTGCCTGGCTGCCACGGCCACCGCGCCGCACGCTGGAAAACTGGTCCGAGGGACAGGGACGAGGGGCTGGCTCCGATGGGCTCCTTTGGCTCTTGCTGGCGCGCCCGCCGCTGCCGCACGCTGGTCACTTAGCCCACGCCGTGCATACTGGAGAATGCCTGAGCAAGCCTCCCATGCCCAGTGTCTGTGCAACGCGGCTCCCCTGGCTCGCTCGCTGGCACTTAGTCGAGGGACAGGGACGAGGGGGCTGGCTCGCGATGGGCGCCCGTGGCCTGGCTGGCGCGCCCACCGCTGCCGCACGCTGGGCACTTGGCCCATGCCGTGGCTGCTGGGGGCTGCCTGGGCATGCCTCCC
>JAJFZO010000324.1:5000-10355 GCA_021397835.1 Moringa oleifera
CATTATACCACGGTTTCCCTCGTTTCGTTGCCCGCGTTTTTCCCACCGATGAGGCCTTGGCAGTAGGGGTGTCACGCCTTGCCCAGTCTGGCCGTGTGGCTCGCTCATTGCTAACGGCCGACGATCGTGTCGTCGATCGCGCTGCGCAACGAGTCCTCCTAGGCAAGCCTGGGCGTCAGGATCCAGCCCCGCGTCCGCCGCCTCGAGGGGCCTGCAGACGAGCAGCTCCGCATGCTCGAAATCCCCCAAGATTGGCCCTCGCGTAGCATGCATCTTCGTTAGCTTCACCGCCCACACCATCGAGCTTGTGTAGCCACAGCCCAGCTCATTATCCCAGGATTTTTCTCATTTCGTTGCCCACGTTTTTCCCAACGATGAGGCCTTGGCAGCAGGGGTGTCACGCCTTGCCCAGGCTGGCCGTGTGGCTCGCTCATTGCTAACGGCCGACGATCGTGTCGTCGATCGCGCTGCGCAACGAGTCCGCCTAGGCAAGCCTGGGCGTCGGGATCCAGCCCCGCGTCCGCCGCCTCGAGGAGCCGCACGAAGCACTGTTCCGCATGCTCGAAAATCCCCCAACGATTTGGCCCTCGCGTAGCATGCATCATCGTTAGCTTCGCCGCCCACACCATCGAGCTTGTGTAGCCACATCCCAGCTCATTATCCCACGATTTTTCTCATTTCGTTGCCCACAATTTAGCGGATTTCGTTTCCCACGTTTTCCCCCCTTCGTTGGCTACTGATTGGGCGTCCCACACTCTTCGGCCGACGTCGCCGGCCGCCTGCCTGCCGGCGGTGGTGGCCGCCACAGCCACGCACCACCGGCTGGATGGGCAAGGCCGCAAGCCGCCCTGCCCATGCCATGCGCGCTGGGTTGCCCAAGCCCAGCGCCTGCCCACGTGGGATGGGCAGGGGGGGAGGCACGCATGGCCTGTTGGCTCCCAGCAAGCTGAGAGACCCACCTCCCCCCTAAAGAGTCTTAATGAAATTTCACTTCCGGCAGGAGGAAACATCAATATGTCTGAGCCGTCATAATGGGTCTAAAAAATTATTTACTTGGAATTTTGAGCTGAAATTTTTTACATAAATGGAGAATAATCATATCTACCACCAGAAAAAATTTCAGAATTTTTTGGGCACTAAATTTTTTTTAATAAATTTTCTACAGCCGAAAATTGAAAAAATCATCAAAAATAGCCCGTGAGTCGAAATGATCCCAAACTTCAGGGGCAGACACCTCATGAATTACACGAATTCTTTGAGTCATTTCGGGACCAATTCCATGATGAAAAGACGGACAATTCACAACAATTTCGCAACTGGGCATTGCGGCCAGCAGGCTGGGGCAGCTGTGCCTCTGCCTGGCCCATGGTGCATGCTGGCTGCCCTGTCCAGCGCACCTCCAGCCACCCCATGGCAGCCCTCAGGGTCCATCAAAGCCAGGGGCCGCGGCCAAGGCCAGATTGCCCACGAAATCAACGCCCACAGCACGCGCCGAGCCTCACAGCGTGCTCGCGGCTGGCTCGCGTGGGGCGCCCCTGGCAAGGCTGGCGCCGTGCCTGCTGGCGACCGCTGGGGCCCCCCTGGCTCGCACGCTGGGCAGTAAGTCGAGGGGCAGGGACGAGGGGGCTGGCTCGCGATGGGCGCCCGCGGCCTGGCTGGCGCGCCCACCGCTGCCGCACGCTGGGCGAGCAGCCCATGCCGTGCCTGCTGGGGGCTGCCTGGGCGGGCAACCCGCGCCCAGGCTCAGTGCGACGCGGCGCCCCCTGGGGTGCCTTTTTTTCCCCCGCTACTCGGGCAGTCAGTCGAGGGGAAACCGGGACGTGGGGCTGGCTCGCGATGGGCCGAACCGCGGCCGTGGCGTCACGCCCACCGCTGCCGACGCTGGGCGGGCCGCCCATGCCGTGCCTGCTGGGGGCTGCCGGGGCGTGCCACCCGCGCCCAGGGTCAGTGCGACGCGGCGCCCCCTGGCTCGCACGCTGGGCAGTCAGTCGAGGGACAGGGACGAGGGGCTGGCACGCGATGGGCGCCCGCGGCCTGGCTGGCGCGCCCACCGCTGCCGCACGCTGGGCGGGCAGCCCATGCCGTGCCTGCTGGGGGCTGCCTGGGCGTGCCACCCGCTCCCAGGCTCAGTGCGACGCGGCGCCCCTGGCTCGCACGCTGGGCATTCATTCCGAGGACAGGGACAAGTGGGGCTGGCCCGCCGATGGGCGCCCGCGGCCTGGCTGGCGCGCCCAAGCCGGCCTGGCTGGAGCGCCCACCACCCCGCTGCGCACGCTGGCGAGCACCCATGCGTGCCTTGCTGGGGGCTGCCTGGGCGTTGCCACCACCCGCGCCCAAGGCTCAGTGGACGCGGCGCCCCCTTGCTTCGCACTCTGGGCATCAATTCGAGGGACCAGGGACGTGGGGCTGGCCACGCGATGGGCGCCCGCGGCCCTGGCTGGCGCGCCCACCCGCTGAGCCGCACGCTGGCGAGGGGCAGCCCTGCCGTGCCTGCTGGGGGGCTGCACTGGCATGCCACCCGCGCCAAGTGTCCGTGCGATGCGGCCCCCTGGCTCGACGCTGGGCAGTCAGTCGAGGGACAGGGACGAGGGGGCTGGCTCGCGATGGGCGCCCGCGGCCTGGCTGGCGCGCCCACCGCTGCCGCACGCTGGGCGAGCAGCCCATGCCGTGCCCCCTGGGGCCTGCCTGGGCGTGCCACCCGCGCCCAGGCCCAGTGCGACGCGGCGCACCCTGGCTCGCACGCCGGGCAGTCAGTCGAGGGACAGGGACGTGGGGGCTGGCTCGCGATGGGCGCCCGCGTCCTGGTTGGCGCGCCCACAGCTGCCGCACGCTGGGCGAGCAGCCCATGCCGTTCCTGCTGGGGCTGTTTTCTTTCCTGGGCGAGCCACCCGCGCCAGGCCCAGTGCGACGCGGCCCCCCTGGCTCGCACGCTGGGCAGTCAGTGAGGGGCAGGGATAGTGGGGGCTGGCTCGCGATGGGCGCCGCGGACTGCCTGGCGCGCCCACCGCTTGCCGGCATGCAGGGCGGGCAACCCATGCCGTGCTGCTGGGTGCTGCCTGGGCGAGCCACCCGCGCCCAGTCTCCGTGCGACGCGGCCCCCCTGTGGCTCGCACGCTGGGCAGTCAGTCGAGGGACAGGGACGTCGGGGCTGGCTCGCGATGGGCGCCCGCGGCCTGCCTGGCGCGCCCACCGCTGCCGCCCGCTGGGCGGGCAGCCCATGCCGTGCCTGCTGGGGGCTGCCTGGGCGAGCCACCCGCGCCCAGTCTCCGTGCGACGCGGCCCCCCTGGCTCGCACGCTGGGCAGTCAGTCGAGGGACAGGGACGTCGGGTCTGGCTCGCGATGGGCGCCCGCGGCCTGCCTGGCGCGCCCACCGCTGCCGCACGCTGGGCGGGCAGCCCATGCCGTGCCTGCTGGGGGCTGCTGGGCGAGCCACCCGCGCCCAGTATCCGTGCGACGCGGCCCCCCTGGCTCGCACGCTGGGCAGTCAGTCGAGGGACAGGGACGTGGGGGCTGGCTCGCGATGGGCGCCCACGGCCTGCCTGGCGCGCCCACTGCTGCCGCACGCTGGGCGGGCAGCCCATGCCGTGCCTGCTGGGGGCTGCCTGGGCGAGCCACCCGCGCCAGGCTCCGTGCGACGCGGCCCCCCTGGCTCGCACGCTGGGCAGTCAGTCGAGGGACAGGGACGTGGGGGCTGGCTCGCGATGGCCGCCCGCGGCCTGCCTGGCGCGCCCACTGCTGCAGCACGCTCTGGGCGGGCAGCCCATGCCGTGCCTGCGGGGCTGCCTGTGCGAGCCCACCGCGCCAGGCTTCCGTGCGACGCGGCCCACTGGCTCGCACGCTGGGCAGTCAGCGAGGGACCAGGGAGGGGGGGCTGGCCTGCGATGGGCGCCCGCGGCCTGCCTGGCGCGCCCACTGCTGCCGCACGCTGGGCGGGCAGCCCATGCCGTGCCTGCTGGGGGCTGCCTGGGCGAGCCACCCGCGCCAGGCTCCGTGCGACGCGGCCCCCCTGGCTCGCACGCTGGGCAGTCAGTCGAGGGACAGGGACGTGGGGGCTGGCTCGCGATGGCCGCCGCGGGCCTGCCTGGCTGCTGACCACTGCTGCCGCACGCGGGCGGGCAGCCCATGCGTGCCTGGCTGGGGGCTGCATGGGCGGAGCCACCCGCGCCAGGCTCAGTGCGACCGCGGCCCACCTGGCTCGCAACCGCTCGGCAGTCAGTCGAGGGACAGGGACGTGGGCTGGCTCGCGAGGGCGCCCGCGGCCTGGCTGGCGCTCCAACAGCTGCCGCACGCTGGATGCGAGGCAGCCCATGCCTGCCTGCTGGCGGCTGCCCTGGGCGAGCCACCGCCGCCCAGGCTCCGTGCGACGCGCCTCCCCTGCTCGCACGCTGGGCAGTCAGTCGAGGGGACAGGGTACGTGGGGGCTGAGACTCGCGATGGGGCGCAACGCGGCCTCCCTGGGCGCCCACCGCTGCCGCACGCTGGGCGGGCCAGCCCAGCCGTGCGCTGGGGGCGCCGGGCGATTCCACCCGCGCCCAGGCTCCGTGCGACGCGGCCCCCCTGGTTCGCACGCTGGGCAGTCAGTCGAGGGACAGGGACGTTGGGCTGGCACGCGATGGGCGCCCGCGGCCTGGCTGGCGCGCCCACCGCTGCCGCACGCTGGGCGAGCAGCCCATGCCGTGCCTGCTGGCGGCTGCCGGGGCGAGCCACCCGCGCCCAGGCTCCGTGCGACGCGGCCCCCCTGGCTCGCACGCTGGGCAGTCAGTCGAGGGACAGGGACGTGGGGTCTGGCTCGCGATGGCCGCGGGTGCTGCCGCACGCTGGGCGGGCAGCCCATGCCGTGCCTGCTGGGGGCTGCCTGGGCGAGCCACCCGCGCCCAGGCTCAGTGCGACGCGGCCCCCCTGGCTCGCACGCTGGGGAGTCAGTCGAGGGACAGGGACGTTGGGCTGGCACGCGATGGGCGCCCGCGGCCTGGCTGGCGCGCCCACCGCTGCCGCACGCTGGGCGAGCAGCCCATGCCGTTCCTGCTGGCGGCTGCCTGGGCGAGCCACCCGCGCCCAGGCTCAGTGCGACGCGGCCCCCCTGGCTCGCACGCTGGGCAGTCAGTCGAGGGACAGGGACGTGGGGGCTGGCTCGCGATGGGCGCGCGCGGCCTGCCTGGCGCGCCCACTGCTGCCGCACGCTGGGCGGGCAGCCCATGCCGTGCCTGCTGGGGGCTGCCTGGGCGAGCCACCCGCGCCCAGGCTCAGTGCGACGCGGCCCCCCTGGCTCGCACGCTGGGCAGTCATTCGAGGGACAGGGACGTTGGGCTGGCACGCGATGGGCGCCCGCGGCCTGGCTGGCGCGCCCACTGCTG
>JAJFZO010000423.1:0-13065 GCA_021397835.1 Moringa oleifera
GTGCGAGCCAGCCTGGCCGCGTTGCATGGACCCTGGGCACAAGAGGGATGCCCCGGCAGCCCCCAGCAGGCACGGCATGGGCTGCCCGCCCAGCGTGCGGCAGCGGTGGGCTCGCCAGGCAGGCCGCGGGCGCCCATCGCGAGCCAGCCCCGACGTCCCTGTCCCTCGACTGACTGCCCAGCGTGCGAGCCAGGGGGGCCGCGTCGCACGGAGACTGGGCCCGGGGGGCTCGCCCAGGCAGCCCCCAGCAGGCACGGCATGGGCTGCCCGCCCAGCGGGCGGCAGCGGGGGGCGCGCCAGGCAGGCCGCGGGCGCCCATCGCGAGCCAGCCCCCACGTCCCTGTCCCTCGACTGACTGCCCAGCGTGCGAGCCAGGGGGGCCGCGTCGCACGGAGACTGGGCGAGGGTGGCTCGCCCAGGCAAGCCGCCCATCAGGCAACGGCATGGGCTGCCCGCCCAGCGTGCTGCAGCGGTGGGGCGCGCCATGCAGCCGCGACGCCCGCCCATCGCGAGCCAGCCCCGACGTCCCTGTCCCTCGACTGACTGCCCAGCGTGCGAGCCAGGGGGGCCGCGTCGCACGGAGACTGGGCGCGGGTGGCTCGCTCAGGCAGCCCCCAGCAGGCACGGCATGGGCTGCCCGCCCAGCGTGCGGCAGCGGTGGGCACGCCAGGCAGGCCGCGGGCGCCCATCGCGAGCCAGCCCCGACGTCCCTGTCCCTCGACTGACTGCCCAGCGTTCGAGCCAGGGGGGCCGCGTCGCACGGAGCATGGGCGCGGGTGGCTCGCCCAGGCAGCCCCCAGCAGGCACGGCATGGGCTGCCCGCCCAGCGTGCGGCAGCGGTGGGCGCGCCAGGCAGGCCGCGGGCGCCCATCGCGAGCCAGCCCCCACGTCCCTGTCCCTCGACTGACTGCCCAGCGTGCGAGCCAGGGGGTCCGCGTCGCACGGAGACTGGGCGCGGGTGGCTCGCCCAGGCAGCCCCCAGCAGGCACGGCATGGGCTGCCCGCCCAGCGTGCGGCAGCGGTGGGCGCGCCAGGCAGAGGCGCTGCGCCCTCGGAGCCAGCCGCACGTCCCTGTCCCTCGACTGACTGCCTCAGCGTGCGAGCCAGGGGGGCGCGCGTCGCACGGAGACTGGGCGCGGGTGCTCCGCCGAGGCAGCCCCCAGCAGGCACGGCATGGGCTGCCCGCCCAGCGTGCGGCAGCGGTGGGCGCGCCAGGCAGGCCGCGGGCGCCCATCGCGAGCCAGCCCCCACGTCCCTGTCCCTCGACGGACTGCCCAGCGTGCGAGCCAGGGGGGCCGCGTCGCACGGAGACTGGGCGCGGGTGGCTCGCCCAGGCAGCCCCCAGCAGGCACGGCATGGGCTGCCCGCCCAGCGTGCGGCAGCGGTGGGCGCGCCAGGCAGGCCGCAGGCGCCCATCGCGACCCAGCCCCCACGTCCCTGTCCCTCGACTGACTGCCCAGCGTGCGAGCCAGTGGGGCCGCGTCGCACGGAGCCTGGGCGCGGGTGGCTCGCCCAGGCAGCCCCCAGCAGGCACGGCATGGGCTGCCCGCCCAGCGTGCGGCAGCGGTGGGCGCGCCAGGCAGGCCCCGGGCGCCCATCGCGAGCCAGCCCCGACGTCCCTGTCCCTCGACTGACTGCCCAGCGTGCGAGCCACAGGGGGGCCGCGTCGCACGGAGACTGGGCGCGGGTGGCTCGCCCAGCCAGCCCCCAGCAGGCACGGCATGGGCTGCCCGCCCAGCGTGCGGCAGCGGTGGGCGCGCCAGGCAGGCCGCGGGCGCCCATCGCGAGCCAGCGCCCCCGTCCCTGTCCCTCGACTGACTGCCCAGCGTGCGAGCCAGGGGGGCCGCGTCGCACGGAGCCTGGGCGTGGGTGGCTCGCCCAGGCAGCCCCCAGCAGGCACGGCATGGGCTGCCCGCCCAGCGTGCGGCAGCGGTGGGCGCGCCAGGCAGGCCGCGGGCGCCCATCGCGAGCCAGCCCCGACGTCCCTGTCCCTCGACTGACTGCCCAGCGTGCGAGCCAGGGGGGCCGCGTCGCACAGAGACTGGGCGCGGGTGGCTCGCCCAGGCAGCCCCCAGCAGGCACGGCATGGGCTGCCCGCCCAGCGTGCGGCAGCGGTGGGCGCGCCAGGCAGGCCGCGGGCGCCCATCGCGAGCCAGCCCCGACGTCCCTGTCCCACGACTGACTGCCCAGCGTGCGAGCCAGGGGGGCCGCGTCGCACGGAGACTGGGCGCGGGTGGCTCGCCCCGGCAGCCCCCAGCAGGCACGGCATGGGCTGCCCGCCCAGCGTGCGGCAGCGGTGGGCGCGCCAGGCAGGCCGCGGGCGCCCATCGCGAGCCAGCCCCGACGTCCCTGTCCCTCGACTGACTGCCCAGCGTGCGAGCCCCAGGGGGGCCGCGTCGCACGGAGACTGGGCGCGGGTGGCTCGCCCAGGCAGCCCCCAGCAGGCACCCACGGCATGGGCTGCCCGCCCAGCTGCGGCGCGGTGTGGCTCGCCAGGCAGGCCGCGGGCGCCCATCGCGAGCCAGCCCCGACGTCCCTGTCCCTCAGATGACTGCCCAGCGTGCGAGCGAGCCAGGGGGGCCCGCGTCAGGCACAGACTGGGTCGCGGGTTGCTCGCCCAGGCAGCCCCCAGCAGGCACGCATGGGCCAAGTGCCCAGTATGCAGCAGCGGTGGGCGCACCAGCCAGGCCACCGGCGCCCATCGCGAGCCAGCCCCCTCGTCCCTGTCCCTCGACTAAGTGCCCAGCGAGCGAGCCAGGAGAGCCGCGTCGCATGGACCCTGGTCACGGGCGGCATGCCCAGGCAGCCCCCACAGGCACGAATTGGCCAAGTGCCCAGTATGCAGCAGCGGTGGGGTGGCGCGCCCAGGCAGGCCGCGGCGCCATCGCGAGCCGCCCCCACGTCCCTGTCCTCGACTGACTGCCCAGCGTGCGGCCAGGGGGCCGCGTCAACGGAGACTGGGCGGGGTGGCCCGCCCAGGCAGCCCCCCAGCAGGCAACGGCATGGCTGCCCCTCCCCAGCCGTGCGGCAGCGGTGGGCGCGCCAGCCAGGCCGCGGGCGCCCGTCGCGAGCCAGCCCCATCGTCCCTGTCCCTCGACTGACTGCCCAGCGTGCTAGCCAGGGGGCCGCGTCGCACGGATACTGGGCGCGGGTGGCACGCCCAGGCAGCCCCAGCAGGCACGGCATGGGCTGCTCGCCCAGCGTGCGGCAGCGGTGGGCGCGCCAGCAGGGCCGCGGGCGCGCCAGCAAGGCCGCGGGCGCCCGTCGCGAGCCAGCCCCCACGTCCCTGTCCCTCGATTGACTGCCCAGCGTGCGAGCCAGGGGGGCCGCGTCGCACGGAGCCTGGGCGCGGGTGGCTCGCCCAGGCAGCCCCAGCAGGCACGGCATGGGCTGCCCGCCCAGCGTGCGGCTGCGGTGGGCGCGCCAGGCAGGCCGCGGGCGCCCATCGCGAGCCAGCCCCCACGTCCCTGTCCCTCGACTGACTGCCCAGCGTTCGAGCCAGGGGGGCCGCGTCGCACGGAGCCTGGGCGCGGTGGCTCGCCCAGGCAGCCCCCAGAGGCACGGCATGGGCTGCCCGCCCAGCGTGCGGCAGCGGTGGGCGCGCCAGCAGGCCCCGCGGCGCCCATCGCGGCCAGCCCCGACGCCCTGTCCCTCGCTGCTGCCCAGCGTGCGAGCCGGGGGGCCGCGTCGCAACGGAGCCTTGGGCGTGGGTGGCTCAGCCCAGGCAGCCACAGCAGGCACGGCATGGGCTGCTCGCCAGCGTGCGTCAGCGGTGGGCGCGCCATGCAGGCCGCGGGCGCCCATCGCGAGCCAGAACCCACGTCCCTGTCCCTCGACTGACTGCCCAGCGTGCGAGCCAGGGGGGCCGCGTCGCACGGAGACTGGGCGCGGGTTTCTCGCCCAGGAAGCCCCCAGCAGGCACGGCATGGGCTGCCCGCCCAGCGTGCGTCAGCGGTTGGCGCGCCAGGCAGGCCGCGGGCGCCCATCGCGAGCCAACCCCCACGTCCCTGTCCCTCTACTGACTGCCCAGCGTACGAGCCAGGGGGGCCGCGTCCCACGGAGACTGGGCGCGGGTGGCTCGCCCAGGCAGCCCCAGCAGGCACGGCATGGGCTGCCCGCCCAGCGTGCGGCAGCAGTGGGCGCGCCAGGCAGGCCGCGGGCGCCCATCGCGAGCCAGCCCCCACGTCCCTGTCCCTCGACTGACTGCCCAGCGTGCGAGCCAGGGGGGCCGCGTCGCACGGAGCCTGGGCTCGGGTGGCTCGCCCAGGCAGCCCCCAGCAGGCACCGCATGGGCTGCTCGCTCAGCGTGCGTCAGCGGTGGGCGCGCCAGCCAGGGCCCGCGGGCGCCCATCGCGTGCCAGCCCCCACGTCCCTGTCCCTCTTGATCTGATGCCAGCGTGCGAGCCAGGGGGGCCGCGTCGCACGGAGACTGGGCGCGGGTGGCTCGCCCAGGCAGCCCCCAGCAGGCACGGCATGGGCTGCCGCCCAGCGTGCGGCAGCGGTGGGCGCGCCAGGCAGGCCGCGGGCGCCCATCGCGAGCCAGCCCCCACGTCCCTGTCCCTCGACTGACTGCCCAGCGTGCGAGCCAGGGGGGCCGCGTCGCACGGAGACTGGGCGCGGGTGGCTCGCCAGGCAGCCCCCAGCAGGCACGGCATGGGCTGCCCGCCCAGCGTGCGGCAGCGGTGGGCGCGCCAGCCAGGCCGCGGGCGCCCATCGCGAGCCAGCCCCCACGTCCCGCCTCGATGACTGCCCAGCGTGCGAGCCAGGGGGGGCCGCGTCGCACGGAAGCTGGGCGAGGGTGGCCTCGCCCAGGCAGCCCCAGCAGGCACGGCATGGGTGCCGCCCTTGCGTGCGGCAGGGTGGGCGCGCCAGGCAGGGCCGCGGGAGCCCATCGCGAGCCAGCCCCCACGTCCCTGCCCCTCGACTGGGCGCCCAGCGTGCGAGCCAGGGGGGCCGCGTACGCACTGAGCCTGGGCGCGGGGTTGGCTAGCCAGGCAGCCCCCAGCAGGCACGGCATGGGCTGCCGGCCAGCGTGCGGCAGCAGGGGCGAGCCAGGCAGGGCGTGGCGCCCATCGCGAGCCAGCCCCCACGTTCCCTGTCCCCGATCTGACGGCCCAGCGTGCGAACCAGGGGTGCCATGTCGCACAGACCCGGGGCACGCATGGCACACCGAGGCAGCCCCCAGCAGGCACGCATGGGCTACTCGCCCAGTGTGCGGCAGCGGTGGGCGCGCCAGCCAGGCTGCGGGCGCCCATCGCGAGCCAGCCCCCTCGTCCCTGCCCCTCGACTGACTGCCCAGCGTGAGAGCCAGGGGTGCCGCGTCGCACGGACCCTTAGCACGAGTGGCACGCCCAGGCAGCCCCCAGCAGGCACATCATGGGCTGCTCCGCCAGCGTGCGGCAGCGGTGGGCGCGCCAGCCAGGCCGCGGCGCCCCAAAAAATCGCGAGCCAGCCCCCACGTCCTGTCCCTCGACTGACTGCCCAGCGTGTCGAGCCAGGGGGGCCGCGTCGCACGGAGCCTGGGCGCGGGTTGGCTCGCCCAGGCAGCCCCCAGAGGCACGGCATGGGTTGCCCGCCCTGCGTGCTCCCCGGCACCGAATCGGAGCGCGCCAGGCAGGCCGCTGGCGCCCATCGCGAGCCAGCCCCCACGTCCCTGCCCCTCGACTGACTGCCCAGCGTGCGAGCCAGGGGTGCCCCAGCCGTGGCCAGCAGGCACGGCGCCAGCCTTGCCAGGGGCGCCCCACGCGAGCCAGCCGCGAGCACGCTGTGAGGCTCGGCACGTGCTGTGGGTGTCGATTTCGTGGGCAAGCTGGCCTTGGCCGTGGCCCCTGGCTTTGAGGGACCCTGAGGGCTGCCATGGGGTGGCTGGAGGTGCGCTGGACAGGGCAGCCAGCATGCACCATGGGCCAGGCAGAGGCACAGCTGCCCCAGCCTGCTGGCCGCAATGCCCAGTTGCGAAATTGTTGTGAATTGTCCGTCTTTTCATCATGGAATTGGTCCCGAAATGACTCAAATAATTCGTGTAATTCATGAGGAGTCTGCCCCTGAAGGTTGGGATCATTTCGACTCACGGGCTATTTTTGATGATTTTTTCAATTTTCGGCTGTAAAAAATTCATTAAAAAAAATTTTGTGCCCAGAAAATTCTACAATTTTTTCTGGTGGTTGATATGATTATTCTCCATTTATGTACAAAATTTCAGCTCAAAATTCCAAGTAAATAATTTTTTAGACCCATTATGACGGCTCAGACATATTGATGTTTCCTCCTGCCGGAAGTGAAATTTCAATTAAGACTCTTTAGGGGGGAGGTGGGTCTCTCAGCTTGCTGGGAGCCAACAGGCCATGCGTGCCTCCCCCCCTGCCCATCCCACGTGGGCAGGCGCTGGGCTTGGGCAACCCAGCGCGCCTGGCATGGGCAGGGCGGCTTGCTGCCTTGCCCATCCAGCCGGTGGTGCGTGGCTGTGGCGGCCACCACCGCCGGCAGGCAGGCGGCCGGCGACGTCGGCCGAAGAGTGTGGGACGCCCAATCAGTAGCCAACGAAGTGGGGAAAACGTGGGAAACGAAATCCGCTAAATTGTGGGCAACGAAATGAGAAAAATCGTGGGATAATGAGCTGGGATGTGGCTACACAAGCTCGATGGTGTGGGCGGCGAAGCTAACGATGATGCATGCTACGCGAGGGCCAAATCGTTGGGGGATTTCGAGCATGCGGAGTGCTTCGCGCAGGCCCTCGAGGCGGCGGACGCGGGGCTGGATCCCGACGCCCAGGCTTGCCTAGGCGGACTCGTTGCGCAGCGCGATCGACGACACGATCGTCGGCCGTTAGCAATGAGCGAGCCACACGGCCAGACTGGGCAAGGCGTGACACCCCTACTGCCAACGCCTCATCGGTGGGAAAAACGCGGGCAACGAAACGAGGGAAACCGTGGGATAATGAGCTGGGATGTCGCTAGACAAACTCGATGGTGTGGGCGGTGAAGCTAACGATGATGCATGCTACGCGAGGGCCAAATCGTTGGGGGTATTTCGAGCATGCGGAGTGCTTCGTTGCAGGCCCTCGAGGCGGCGGACTCGGGGCTGGATCCCGACGCCCAGGCTTGCCTAGGCGGACTCGTTGCGCAGCGCGATCGACGACACGATCCTCGGCCGTTAGCAATGAGCGAGCCACACGGCCAGCCTGGGCAAGGCGTGACACCCCTGCTGCCAAGGCCTCATCGGTGGGAAAAACGTGGGATAATGAGCTGGGATGTCGCTAGACAATCTCGATGGTGTGGGCGGCGAAGCTAACGCTGATGCATGCTACGCGAGGGCCAAATCGTTGGGGGGATTTCGTGCATGCGGAGTGCTTCGTCGCAGGCCCTCGAGGCGGCGGACGCGGGGCTGGATCCCGACGCCCAGGCTTGCCTAGGCAGACTCGTTGCGCAGCGCGATCGACGACACGATCGTCGGCCGTTAGCAATGAGTGAGCCACACGGCCAGCCTGTGCACGGCTTGACACCCCTGCTGCCAAGGCCTCATCGGTGGTCCCTTGTCCCTTACTATTGAAACAATTTCGCGCTTAGCGGCTTGGGTGTGGCGGCACTCGATGACCTGCATGATCGATGGTCCTTTCGCTAGTCGGCTTGCAGCTCGTTTGGTGCTGTTGCTGCCCATTTGTACGTGCGGCGTGTGAGTGGTGATCTAGTCGTGCGCGTTGGCAGGCTCCATGCTCTTGCATCGAACTGTCGACTAGCACGTCGCTTCAAGCTCGACCCTGAGCCATACGTTGGCGTTTCGTGGGTGACATCGGACCCTATGTCGCGTGCCTCCACAACTGGAATTTGATGATCCGAGTCAGCTGTCTTTGCACCATGTCCCTTATGGGCATGGGTGGAAACCTAAGCCGGGCCTCGTGCTCCAAGTGCGGCCTGCTTTGGCATGCGGCTGCTTTGGCACACGAGAGATCGGTTGTCCCCTCGGGTGCGAAAAGTATTGCGACAGCAGTGGCCTCGGCCTCTGCCTGTCCAAGCGAAAGCATTTGTCCCACGTCCCATCGATTTTGAATGACGACTGCGATAGCTTTGGCCTTAGCGAGCCTTGCGGCACGCTTTGGTCTTTGTTGGCGCGGCGTCTCGAAGGATGCTACCTGGTTGATCCTGCCAGTAGTCATATGCTTGTCTCAAAGATTAAGCCATGCATGTGTAAGTATGAACTAATTCAGACTGCGAAACTGCGAATGGCTCATTAAATCCGTTATAGTTTGTTTGATGGTACCTACTACTCGGATAACCGTAGTAATTCTAGAGCTAATACGTGCAACAAACCCCGACTTCTGGAAGGGGCGCATTTATTAGATAAAAGGTCGACGCGGGCTTCGCCCGCTGCTCTGATGATTCATGATAACTCGACGGATCGCAAGGCCATCGTGCCGGCGACGCATCATTCAAATTTCTGCCCTATCAACTTTCGATGGTAGGATAGTTGCCTACTGTCACACGGTTGAGCTCTAAGCTCGAATTTTCACCGAGTGATGGCACGAGTAACACCCAACTCGTCAGCCAATCCGCCACGAATGCCCTCAATCTCAAGTGAGCTTTATGCTGGAGGCACACACCCACGCACACAAGAGAAAATGAAAGAGAGACACAAGTGTTTACGGGAACCAATCCCAACCTTTTTCACCAACGAATAAGGATTTACACTCTAACGCAGCAGGACATCACATACTTGATGCCTCTGCCTCTGGGTTTATATAGCCTACAAAACTTGGCAGTTGACACCCCCAACTGCCCTAGGGTAATGGGGTTTCATCCCCATAAAACCAGCCCCACATGCAGCTTTGACTCCAGCCCCCTTGCGACAAGTGTCCCACTCCTTCGCAAGTGCTTGGTAACCACTGGTAACTGCTGGTAACTGCTGGTAACTGCTGGTAACCACTGGTAACTGCTGTCAACTGCTGCAAACTGCTGGAAACTGCTGCCAGCTTCATGGGCTAAGCCCACCAAGTGCACACCAAGTGCCTTGTGCTCATTTGCGTGCCCGGTAAGGTGCTAACGCGAGCCCGTGTCTGTTTTTCTGCCAGTGTTCTGCTCCCCCGCTGCCCAGGTGCCCTGCACCATGTCCAGTCCTCATGAGCCATCTCTTTATGACTCACGCATCAAGGACTTGACCGATAGCCATCGTGAGTGGGCTGCTCCCGTGAGCAGGCCCAAGCAGGTGTCAACACTCGCTTGTGATGCTTCCCATGGCATCACTTGGGCTGGGGCCCCGATGAGCATCCCATGTCTTCATCGTGCCACCACGCCACTCATAGGTAAGGGGCTTACAAACCACCCCCACCAGAAGAGTGCGACGTCCTCGTCGCGACACCTTCTAGATAAGACTTGACCTTATCTTCAAATTGCCACAAAGTTACTGCGTTTTCCCAAGTAGCATCGGCTGCTTCCTCGCCATGCCATCGTACCAAGTATTCTGTCCGCCTGTTTGGCACAAATAGCCTACTGCCCTTGGCATACAGTAGGTCATTTTCCAGCCAATACTTCCGCACCAAGCCCTCGGAAACTTGTTGCTTAAGCTTCAGATAGTTCGAGTCCAAGTGAGACTGTGCTTTGACTTGATCACAAAACGTTGCTTGCACCGAAGACAACGCTGCCACATATGCTTCAACCTCTTTTCTGCTTAAAGCATCCGCCACCTGATTCTGCCTACCAGGTTTATGCAGCCACAGAAAATCAAACTCAGCAAGGAACTCTTGCCAACGTGCTTGCTTGGGAGTCAACTTCTTCTGGGTCTTGAAGTAAGTGTTTGCTACGTTGTCTGTCACCACTGTGAACTTCGTACCCAGCAGGTAGTGCCTCCACACATCCAAGCAATGCACCACTGCAGTCATTTCTTTCTCATGAACCGAATACCTCTGCTCCGCATCCTTTAACTTCCGACTCTCGAAAGCAATGGGGTGCCCCTCTTGCACCAAGACCCCTCCAACGGCCCTATCCGAAGCATCAGTTTGTACCTCAAAAGGTTTCTCGAAATCTGGCAAGGCCAGAATGGGCTTTGAAGACACTGCTGCCTTTAGCTTCTCGAAAGCATCCTGACAAGCATCCGTCCAGCACCACACTTGCTCCTTCTTGAGCAGATCCGTCAAAGGGTTTACCTTCTTTGAGTACCCTTTGATGAATTTCCGATAGTAGTTGGCTAACCCAAGGAACGATCGCAAGTCAGAGATCTTCCTTGGCGTAGGCCAATCTACAATGGCCTCTACCTTTCGATCATCCATTCTGATTCGGCCCTTGCTGACCCAATGCCCCAAGAAATTCACTTCTTGACGGCAAAATTCGCACTTCTCTTTCTTGACATAGAGTTTGTATTTTCTTAACTTAGAAAAGACAGCCCTTAAGTGATTCACATGCTCAACTAGTGATTCACTATATACCACAATGTCATCCAAGTAGACAACCACAAATTCATCCAAGAATTCATATAGCACATCGTTCATCAAATTGCAAAATGTGGCAGGAGCATTTGTTAAGCCAAAAGGCATCACGAGAAATTCATAAGACCCGTACCTGGTCACACATGTTGTCTTTGGCTCATCCCCTGCCTTGATCCTTACTTGCCAATACCCAGATCGCAAGTCCAGCTTTGTGAAGTAGGATGCTTTGGACAATCGATCAAACAAGTCAGCCACATTCGGGACAGGATACTTGTTCTTCACTGTTACCTTGTTCAGTGCTCGATAGTCCACACACATCCTCAAGGATCCATCTTGCTTCTTTTGAAACAGCACCGGTGCACCATAAGGAGCCTTTGAAGGTTGAATGAGGCCTGCTTGCAACAGTTCATCGAGTTGCTTCCTCAACTCAACCAACTCTAATGGAGACATTCTGTAAGGAGCTTTAGCCGGTGGTCTAGCTCCTGGTTCCAACTCAATTTCATGGTCAATTGCCCTCCTTGGTGGCAATTCTTTTGGTAACTCCGGGGGCATGGTGTCGGAGAAATCTTCCAAGACTTCCATCACCATGTCGGGTACTTCGACCCGCTGATCAGGCTTGATCTCAATCAAGGCAGCCACGTATGCTTGATCGCCCCTCTTTATCCCACTTTTGAATTGCTTGGCAGATTGCAATTCAATTCTTTTGTCTCTTGCTTGTTGACTACTCTCCATGGCAGCAACGAAGCATGAATTTCCCTCATCGCCTATGAGCATCCCTCGAAGGTGTGGAATCACCAACACTTTGGCCAAGGCCAAAAACTCGATCCCCAATATCAAGTCGAAGTCATCGAGGGGTACCACAGTTAAGTTGCACTGCCCTAACCATTTGTCTACCTTCAAGTTGCATACCGCCGAGCCTAAGATAGGCTTCGCCTCTGAATTCACCGCTTTCAGCTTGGTGGAATTTTTCACAACGGTCAAACCCAACGAACCAGCCACACGTTGTGCCACAAAGTTATTGGTAGCACCCGTGTCTACCATAGCTTGCACAGCTTTCCCATTGACTTGCACCATCACGTACATCAAGCCTTTGTATTGGACTTGACTGCCCGCCGTGATCGCATTCAATAGTTGGAGGGGGTTCACCCGTGATGGCCCTCCATTCGAGTTCTCCTCCTCCTCTTGCGCTATCAAAGCATTTAGTTTCTCCCGCTTTGGGCACTCTCTAGCCATGTGTGGTCCGCCACAAATGAAGCATCCCGTAGGATTCTTCCCTTTGTCTTGTGAAGGGGACTTGTCGCCACCCTTCCGATTCCCACCGTTGTCTCTCTTACCACCATTAGGCTTCTTGCCATCCTTTTGGCCAAAAGTCTTCTGGTTTTTCTTTCCGCCATCGTTTTTCTTCTTCCCACCTTGTGAATTGGATGCATCAGTGTACTTGTAATCCACAAGCTTCTCCGCAGCGGCAATTGCACTTGGCAAGTCTCCCACAGCTTGCCTTCGTAATTCAGCCTGCGCCCAAGGCTGTAACCCAGATAAGAAATTGAACATCTTATCCTCTTCTGACATATTTTTGATGTCCAGTAGCAGGGAGCTAAACTCCTTCACGTACTCCCGCACCGAACCTGAGTGCTTGAGCTTTTTGAGGGATTCCCTTGCAACCCAAGCAGTGTTGCAAGGAAGGAATTGATCCTTCAATTCCTTTTTCAACCCCTCCCACGTCTCGATCTTTGGCCTCCCTGCACTAGCGTCGTCCTCCATTCGAGTTCGCCACCAGAGTTTTGCATCTCCTTGCAAATACATGCTGGTGATCGTCACCCGCTCTTCCTCTGGGATTCGGGCAGCTTTGAAATACTGCTCAATATCCCACAGAAAGTTCTCAAGCTCCTTGGAGTTCCGACTACCATCGAAGGACTTTGGGTCGGGGACTTTGATTTTGGATGGGCCACCTTCCCCGTGCTTTAAGAGGTTCATCACTGCCCTCTTTAGCAAGGTGAGCTCATCTCTCAAATCTCTTTCCCCTTCCCTCACCGTGTCTGTCAAAGATACAATATCTTCCATGACAGATGCGAAGCGAACATCCACATCCCTTCGTATGTCCACCAACACGTTCTGGGCCACCCTCAGCTGCTCTGTATGTTGTTCAGTTTGAACAGCAAGACTTACAGCATCATCTGCTTGAGGAGCACCCACGAAATCCTCCAGATGGGTCAGCCTTTCCCTTATCTCGTTCATCGCAACTAACCACAGTTGCAAACACAACGAGGCTCTGATACCAAATTGTCACACGGTTGAGCTCTAAGCTCGAATTTTCACCGAGTGATGGCACGAGTAACACCCAACTCGTCAGCCAATCCGCCACGAATGCCCTCAATCTCAAGTGAGCTTTATGCTGGAGGCACACACCCACGCACACAAGAGAAAATGAAAGAGAGACACAAGTGTTTACGGGAACCAATCCCCACCTTTTTCACCAACGAATAAGGATTTACACTCTAACGCAGCAGGACATCACATACTTGATGACTCTGCCTCTGGGTTTATATAGCCTACAAAACTTGGCAGTTGACACCCCCAACTGCCCTAGGGGAATGGGGTTTCATCCCCATAAAACCAGCCCCACATGCAGCTTTGACTCCAGCCCCCTTGCG
>JAJFZO010000681.1:2500-5000 GCA_021397835.1 Moringa oleifera
ATCATCGTTAGCTTCCCCGCCCACACCATCGCCATTGTCTAGCGACATCCCAGCTCATTATCCTACGTTTTTCCCACCGATGAGGCCTTGGCAGCAGGGGTGTCACGCCTTGCCCAGGCTGGCCGTGTGGCTCGCTCATTGCTAACGGCCGACGATCGTGTCGTCGATCGCGCTGCGCAACGAGTCCGCCTAGGCAAGCCTGGGCGTCGGGAGCCAGCCCCGCGTCCGCCGCCTCGAGGGCCTGCGACGAAGCACTCCGCATGCTCGAAATCCCCCCAACGATTTGGCCCTCGAGTAGCATGCATCATCGTTTGCTTCGCCGCCCACACCATCGAGCTTGTCTAGGCATATCCCAGCTCATTATCCCAAGATTATTCTCGCTTCATTGCCCACGTTTTTCCCAACCGATGAGGCCTTGGCATTAGGGGTGTCACGCCTTGCCCAGGCTGGCCCGTGTGGCTCGCTCATTGCTTAACGGCCGACGATCATGTCGTCATCGCGCTGCGCAACGGTCCGCACTAGGCAGCCTGGCCGTCGGGATCCAGCCCCGCGTCCGCCGCCTCGAGGGCCCTGCGACGAAGACTATCAAAGAAAAAAAAAAGGAGGCATGCTCGAAATCCCCCACCGATTTGGCCCTCGCGTAGCATGCATCATCGTTAGCTTCGCCGCCCACACCATCGAGCTTGTGTAGCCACATCCCAGCTCATTATCCCACGATTTTTCTCATTTCGTTGCCCACAATTTAGCGGATTTCGTTTCCAACGTTTTCCCCACTTCGTTGGCTACTGATTGGGCGTCCCACACTCTTCGGCCGACGTCGCCGGCCGCCTGCCTGCCGGCGGTGGTGGCCGCCACAGCCACGCACCACCGGCTGGATGGGCAAGGCAGCAGCCGCCCTGCCCATGCCATGCGCGCTGGGTTGCCCAAGCCCAGCGCCTGCCCACGTGGGATGGGCAGGGGGGGAGGCACGCATGGCCTGTTGGCTCCCAGCAAGCTGAGAGACCCACCTCCCCCCTAAAGAGTCTTAAATGAAATTTCACTTCCGGCAGGAGGAAACATCAATATGTCTGAGCCGTCATAATGGGTCTAAAAAATTATTTACTTGGAATTTTGAGCTGAAATTTTGTACATAAATGGAGACTAATCATATCAACCACCAGAAAAAATTTTAGAATTTTCTGGGCACAAAATTTTTTTTAATGAATTTTTTACAGCCGAAAATTGAAAAAATCATCAAAAATAGCCCGCGAGTCGAAATGATCCCAAACTTCAGGGGCAGACTCCTCATGAATTACACGAATTATTTGAGTCATTTCGGGACCAATTCCATGATGAAACGACGGACAATTCACAACAATTTCGCAACTGGGCATTGCGGCCAGCAGGCTGGGGCAGCTGTGCCTCTGCCTGTCCCATGGTGCATGCTGGCTGCCCTGTCCAGCGCACCTCCAGCCACCCCATGGCAGCCCTCAGGGTCCATCAAAGCCAGGGGCCACGGCCAAGGCCAGCTTGCCCACGAAATCGACCCCCACAGCACGTGCCGAGCCTCACAGCGTGCTCGCGGCTGGCTCGCGTGGGGCGCCCCTGGCAAGGCTGGCGCCGTGCCTGCTGGCCACGGCTGGGGCAGCCCTGGCTCGCACGCTGGGCAGTCAGTCGAGGGGCAGGGACGTGGGGGCTGGCTCGCGATGGGCGCCAGCGGCCCTGCCTGGCGCGCCCACCGCTTGCCGCACCAGGGCGGAGCAACCCTGCCGTTGCCTGGACTGGGGGCTGCCTGGGCGAGCCACCCCGCCGCCAGGCTCCGTGGCGACGCGGCCCCCCTGGCTCGCACGCTGGGGCAGTCGTCGAGGGACAGGACGTGGGGGCTGGCTCGCGAATGGGGCGCCGAGGCCTGCCTGGCGCGCCCACTGCTGCCGCACGCTTGGGCTGGCAGCCCATGCCGTGCCTTCTGGGGCCTGCTGGGCGAGCCACCCGCGCCCAAGGCTCACTGCGCACGCGGGCAACCCCCTGGCTCGCACGCTGGGCAGTCAGTCGAGGGGCAGGGACTTGGGGGCTGGCTCGCGATGGGCGCCCGCGGCCTGCCTGGCGCGCCCACTGCTGCCGCACGCTGGGCGGGCAGCCCATGCCGTGCCTGCTGGGGGCTGCCTGGGCGAGCCACCCGCGCCCAGGCCGCGTGCGACGCGGCCCCCCTGGCTCGCACGCTGGGCAGTTAGTCGAGGGACAGGGACGTGGGGCTGGCACGCGATGGGCGCCCGCGGCCTGGCTGGCGCGCCCACCGCTGCCGCACCGCTGGGCGGGGCAGCCCATGCCGTGGCCTGCTGGGGGCTTGCCTGGGCGAGCCACCGACTGCCCAGGCTCAGGCGACGCGGCCCCCCTGGCTCGACGCTGGCAGTCAGTCGAGGGGCAGGGCGTGGGGCTGGCTGCGCGATGGGCGCCGCGTCCTGCCCTGGCGCGCCCACCGCTGCCGCCATGCAGGGCGGGCAACCCATGCGTGCCTGCTGGG
>JAJFZO010000497.1:7500-11134 GCA_021397835.1 Moringa oleifera
AGCATGCATCATCGTTAGCTTCGCCGCCCACACCATCGAGATTGTCTAGCGACATCCCAGCTCATTAATCCCACGTTTTTTCCCACACGTGAGGCTTGGCAGTCAGGGGTGTCCACCGGCTTGCCCAGGCTGCCGTGTGGCTCGCTCGCTTGCTAACGCGGCCGACGATCCGTGTCGTCGATCGCGCTGCGCAATGAGTCCGCCCAGGCAAGCCTGGGCGTCGGGATCCAGCCCCGCGTCCGCCGCCTCGAGGGCCTGCGACGAAGCACTCCGCATGCTCGAAATCCCCCCAACGATTTGGCCCTCGCGTAGCATGCATCATCGTTAGCTTCGCCGCCCACACCATCGCGTTTGTCTAGCGACATCCCAGCTCATTATCCCACGGTTTCCCTCGTTTCGTTGCCCGCGTTTTTCCCACCGATGAGGCCTTGGCAGTAGGGGTGTCACGCCTTGCCCAGTCTGGCCGTGTGGCTCGCTCATTGCTAACGGCCGACGATCGTGTCGTCGATCGCGCTGCGCCACGAGTCCGCCTAGGCAAGCCTGGGCGTCAGGATCCAGCCCCGCGTCCGCCGCCTCGAGGGCCTGCGACGAAGCACTCCGCATGCTCGAAATCCCCCCAACGATTTGGCCCTCGCGTAGCATGCATCATCGTTAGCTTCGCCGCCCACACCATCGAGATTGTCTAGCGACATCCCCGCTCATTATCCCACGGTTTCCCTCGTTTCGTTGCCCACGTTTTTCCCACCGATGAGGCCTTGGCAGCAGGGGTGTCACGCCTTGCCCAGGCTGGCCGTGTGGCTCGCTCATTGCTAACGGCCGACGATCGTGTCGTCGATCGCGCTGCGCAACGAGTCCGCCTAGGCAAGCCTGGGCGTCGGGAGCCAGCCCCGCGTCCGCCGCCTCGAGGGCCTGCGACGAAGCACTCCGCATGCTCGAAATCCCCCAACGATTTGGCCCTCGCGTAGCATGCATCATCGTTAGCTTCGCCGCCCACACAATCGAGCTTGTTTAGCGACATCCCAGCTCATTATCCCACGGTTTCCCTCGTTTCGTTGCCCACGTTTTTCCACCGATGAGGCATTGGCAGCAGGGTGTCACGCCTGCCCAGCTGGCCGTGGGGCTCGCTCGATTGCTACGGCCGACGATCGTGTCGTCGATCGCGCTGCGGGCAACATTCCGCCTAGGCAAGCCTGGGCGTCGGGATCCAGCCCGCGGGCCGCCGCCTCGAGGGCCTGTGATGAAGCACTCCGCATGCTCAAAATCCACCCAGCGATTTGGCCCTCGCGTAGCATGCATCATCGTTATCTTCGCCGCCCACACTGTCAAGCTTGTGTAGCCACATCCCAGCTCATTATCCCACGATTTTTCTCATTTTGTTTCCCACATTTTTCCCACCGATGAGGCCTTGGCAGCAGGGGTGTCACGCCTTGCCCAGGCTGGCCGTGTGGCTCGCTCATTGCTAACGGCCGACGATCGTGTCGTCGATCGCGCTGCGCAATGAGTCCGCCTAGGCAAGCCTGGGCGTCGGGATCCATCCCCGCGTCCACCGCCTCGAGGGCCTGCGACGAAGCACTCCGCATGCTCGAAATCCCCCCAACGATTTGGCCCTCGCGTAGCATGCATCATCGTTAGCTTCGCCGCCCACACCATCGAGTTTGTCTAGCAACATCCCAGCTCATTATCCCACGGTTTCCCTCGTTTCGTTGCCCGCGTTTTTCCCACCGATGAGGCCTTGGCAGTAGGGGTGTCACGCCTTGCCCAGTCTGGCCATGTGGCTCGCTCATTGCTAACGGCCAACGATCGTGTCGTCGATCGCGCTGCGCAACGAGTCCGCCTAGGCAAGCCTGGGCGTCGGGATCCAGCCCCGCGTCCGCCGCCTCGAGGGCCTGCGACGAAGCACTCCGCATGCTCGAAATCCCCCCAACGATTTGGCCCTCGCGTAGCATGCATCATCGTTAGCTTCGCCGCCCCCACCATCGAGATTGTCTAGCGACATCCCAGCTCATTATCCCACGGTTTCCCTCGTTTCGTTGCCCACGTTTTTCCCACCGATGAGGCCTTGGCAGCAGGGGGGTCACGCCTTGCCCAGGCTGGCCGCGTGGCTCGCTCATTGCTAACGGCCGACGATCGTGTCGTCGATCGCGCTGCGCAACGAGTCCGCCTAGGCAAGCCTGGGCGTCTGGATCCAGCCCCGCGTCCGCCGCCTCGAGGGCCTGCGACGAAGCACTCCGCATGCTCGAAATCCCCCCAACGATTTGGCCCTCGCGTAGCATGCATCATCGTTAGCTTCGCCGCCCACACCATCGAGCTTGTGTAGCCACATCCCAGCTCATTACCCCACGATTTTTCTCATTTCGTTGCCCACAATTTAGCGGATTTCGTTTCCCACGTTTTCCCCACTTCGTTGGCTACTGATTGGGCGTCCCACACTCTTCGGCCGACGGCGCCGGCCGCCTGCCTGCCGGCGGTGGTGGCCGCCACAGCCACGCACCACCGGCTGGATGGGCAAGGCAGCAAGCCGCCCTGCCCATGCCATGCGCGCTGGGTTGCCCAAGCCTAGCGCCTGCCCACGTGGGATGGGCAGGGGGGGAGGCACGCATGGCCTGTTGGCTCCCAGCAAGCTGAGAGACCCACCTCCCCCCTAAAGAGTCTTAAATGAAATTTCACTTCCGGCAGGAGGAAACATCAATATGTCTGAGCCGTCATAATGGGTCTAAAAAATTATTTACTTGGAATTTTGAGCTGAACTTTTGTACATAAATGGAGAATAATCATATCTACCACCAGAAAAAATTTTAGAATTTTCTGGGCACAAAATTTTTTTTAATGAATTTTTTACAGCCGAAAATTGAAAAAATCATCCAAAATAGCCCGTGAGTCGAAATGATCCCAAACTTCAGGGGCAGACTCCTCATGAATTACACGAATTATTTGAGTCATTTCGGGACCAATTCCACGACGAAAAGACGGACAATTCACAACAATTTCGCAACTGGGCATTGCGGCCAGCAAGCTGGGGCAGCTGTGCCTCTGCCTGGCCCATGGTGCACGCTGGCTGCCCTGTCCAGCGCACCTCCAGCCACCCCATGGCAGCCCTCAGGGTCCATCAAAGCCAGGGGCCACGGCCAACGCCAGCTTGCCCACGAAATCGACACCCACAGCACGTGCCGAGCCTCACAGCGTGCTCGCGGCTGGCTCGCGTGGGGCGCCCCTGGCAAGGCTGGCGCCGTGCCTGCTGGCCACTGCTGGGGCACCCCTGGCTCGCACGCTGGGCAGTCAGTCGAGGCGCAGGGACGTGGGGGCTGGCTCGCGATGGGCGCCCGCGGCCTGCCTGGCGCGCCCACCGCTGCCGCACGCTGGGCGGGCAGCCCATGCCGTGCCTGCTGGGGGCTGCCTGGGCGTGCCACCCGCGCCCAGGCTCAGTGCGACGCGGCCCCCCCTGGCTCGCACGCTGGGCAGTCAGTCGAGGGACAGGGACGTGGGGCTGGCTTGCGATGGGCGCCCGCGGCCTGCCTGGCGCGCCCACCGCTGCCGCACGCTGGGCGGGCAGCCCATGCCGTGCCTGCTGGGGGCTGCCTGGCGTGCCACCCGCGCCCAGGCTCAGTGCGACGCGGCACCCCCTGGCTCGCACGCT
>JAJFZO010000410.1:0-12419 GCA_021397835.1 Moringa oleifera
ATGCATCATCGTTAGCTTCGCCGCCCACACCATCCCATGGTTTCCCTCGTTTCGTTGCCCACGTTTTTCCCATCGATGAGGCCTTGGCAGTAGGGGTGTCACGCCTTGCCCAGGCTGGCCGTGCGGCTCGCTCATTGCTAACGACCGACGCTCGTGTCGTCGATCGCGCTGCGCAATGAGTCCGCCTAGGCAAGCCTGGGCGTCGGGATCCAGCCCCGCGTTCGCCGCCTCGAGGGCCTGCGACGAAGCACTGTGCATGCACGAAATCCCCCCAACGATTTGGCCCTCGCGTAGCATGCATCATCGTTAGCTTCGCCGCCCACACCATCCCATGGTTTCCCTCGTTTCGTTGCCCACATTGTTCCCACCGATGAGGCCTTGGCAGTAGGGGTGTCACGCCTTGCCCAGGCTGGCCGTGCGGCTCGCTCATTGCTAACGGCCGACGCTCGTGTCGTCGATCGCCCTGCGCAACGAGTCCGCCTAGGCAAGCCTGGGCGTCGGGATCCAGCCCCGCGTCCGCCGCCTCGAGGGCCTGCGACGAAGCACTCCGCATGCTCGAAATCACCCCAACGATTTGGCCCTCGCGTAGCATGCATCATCGTTAGCTTCGCCGCCCACACCATCCCACGGTTTCCCTCGTTTCGTTGCCCACGTTTTTCCCACCGATGAGGCCTTGGCAGTAGGGGTGTCACGCCTTGCCCAGGCTGGCCGTGCGGCTCGCTCATTGCTAACGGCCGACGCTCGCGTCGTCGATCGCGCTGCGCAACGAGTCCGCCTAGGCAAGCCTGGGCGTCGAGATCCAGCCCCGCGTCCGCCGCCTCGAGGGCCTGCGACGAAGCACTCCGCATGCTCGAAATCCCCCCAACGATTTGGCCCTCGCGTAGCATGCATCATCGTTAGCTTCGTCGCCCACACCATCCCACGGTTTCCCTCGTTTCGTTGCCCACGTGTTTCCCACCGATGAGGCCTTGGCAGTAGGGGTGTCACGCCTTGCCCAGGCTGGCCGTGCGGCTCGCTCATTGCTAACGGCCGACGCTTGTGTCGTCGATCGCGCTGCGCAACGAGTCCGCCTAGGCAAGCCTGGGTGTCGGGATCCAGCCCCGCGTCTGCCGCCTCAAGGGCCTACGACGAAGCACTCCACACGGTCGAAATCCCCCCAACGATTTGGCCCTCGCGTAGCATGCATCATCGTTAGCTTCGCCGCTCACACCATCCCACGGTTTCCCTCGTTTCGTTGCCCACGTTTTTCCCACCGATGAGGCCTTGGCAGTAAGGGTGTCACGCCTTGCCCAGGCTGGCCGTGTGGCTAGCTCATTGCTAACGGTCGACGCTCGTGTCGTCGATCGCGCTGCGCAACGAGTCCGCCTAGGCAAGCCTGGGCGTCGGGATCCAGCCCCGCGTCCGCCGCGTCGAGGGCCTGCGACGAAGCACTCCTCATGCTCGAAATCCCCCCAACGATTTGGCCCTCGCGTAGCATGCATCATCGTCAGCTTCGCCGCCCACACCATCCCACGGTTTCCCTCGTTTCGTTGCCCACGTTTTTCCCACCGATGAGGCCTTGGCAGTAGGGGTGTCACGCCTTGCCCAGGATGGCCGTGCGGCTCGCTCATTGCTAACGGCCGACGCTCGTGTCGTCGATCGCGCTGCGCAACGAGTCCGCCGAGGCAAGCCTGGGCGTCGGGATCAAGCCCCGCGTCTGCCGCCTCGAGGGCCTGCGACGAAGCACTGCGCATGCTCGAAATCCCCCCAACGATTTGGCCCTCGCGTAGCATGCATCATCGTTAGCTTCGCCGCCCACACTATCCCACGGTTTCCCTCGTTTCGTTGCCCACGTTTTTCCCACCGATGAGGCCTTGGCAGTAAGGGTGTCACGCCTTGCCCAGGCTGGCCGTGCGGCTCGCTCATTGCTAACGACCGACGCTCGTGTCGTCGATCGCGCTGCGCAATGAGTCCGCCTAGGCAAGCCTGGGTGTCGGGATCCAGCCCCGCGTCTGCCGCCTCGAGGGCCTACGACGAAGCACTCCACACGGTCGAAATCCCCCCAACGATTTGGCCCTCGCGTAGCATGCATCATCGTTAGCTTCGTCGCTCACGAGGATAAGGAATGACCATGCCAGGTTTCCCTCGTTTCGTTGACCCCACGTTTTTCCCACCGATGAGGCCTTGGCAGTAGGGTGTCACGCCTTGCCGTGGCTGGCCGTGTGGCTCACTCATTGCTAACGGTCGACGATCGTGTCGTCGATCGCACTGCGCAACGAGTCCACCAAGGAAAGCCTGGGCGTTGGGATCCAGCCCCGCATCCGCCACCTCGAGGGCCTGCGACGAAGCACACCGCATGCTCGAATCCCCCCAACGATTTGGCCGGGCCCTCGCGTAGCATGCATCACGTTAGCTTCGCCGCCCCACCCCATCCCACGGTTTGCCCTCGTTTCGTTGCCCACTGTTTTTCCCACCGATGAGGCCTTGGCAGCAGGGGTGTCACGCCTTGCCCAGGCTGGCCGTGTGGCTCGCTCATTGCTAACGGCCGACGATCGTGTCGTCGATCGCGCTGCGCACCGAGTCCGCCTAGGCAAGCCTGGGCGTCGGGATCCAGCCCCGCGTCCGCCGCCTCGAGGGCCTGCGACGAAGCACTCCGCATGCTCGAAATCCCCCCAACGATTTGGCCCTCGCGTAGCATGCATCATCGTTAGCTTCGTCGCCCACACCATCCCACGGTTTCCCTCGTTTCGTTGCCGACGTTTTTCCCACCGATGCGGCCTTGGCAGTAGGGGTGTCACGCCTTGCCCAGGCTGGCCGTGCGGCTCGCTCATTGCTAACGGCCGACGCTTGTGTCGTCGATCGCGCTGCGCAACGAGTCCGCCCAGGCAAGCCTGGGCGTCGGGATCCAGCCCCGCGTCCGCCGCCTCGAGGGCCTGCGACGAAGCACTCCACATGCTCGAAATTCCCCCAACGATTTGGCCCTCGCGTAGCATGCATCATCGTTAGCTTCGCCGCCCACACCATCCCACGGTTTCCCTCGTTTCGTTGCCCACGTTTTTCCCATCGATGAGGCCTTCGCAGTAGGGGTGTCACGCCTTGCCCAGGCTGGCCGTGCGGCTCGCTCATTGCTAACGGCCGACGCTTGTGTCGTCGATCGCGCTGCGCAACGAGTGCGCCTAGGCAAGCCAGGGCGTCGGGATCCAGCCCCGCGTCTGCCGCCTCGAGGGCCTGCGACGAAGCACTCCACACGGTCGAAATCCCCCCAACGATTTGGCCCTCGCGTAGCATGCATCATCGTTAGCTTCGCCGCCCACACTATCCCACGGTTTCCCTCGTTTCGTTGCCCACGTTTTTCCCATCGATGAGGCCCTGGCAGTAGGGGTGTCACGCCTTGCCCAGGCTGGCCGTGCAGCTCGCTCATCGCTAACGACCGACGCTCGTGTCGTCGATCGCGCTGCGCAACGAGTCCGCCTAGGCAAGCCTGGGCGTCGGGATCCAGCCCCGCGTCCGCCGCCTCGAGGGCCTGCGACGAGGCACTCCGCATGCTCGAAATCCCCCAACGATTTGGCCCTCGCGTAGCATGCATCATCGTTAGCTTCGCCGCCCACACCATCCCACGGTTTCCCTCGTTTCGTTGCCCACGTTTTTCCCACCGATGCGGCATTGGCAGTAGGGGTGTCACGCCTTGCCCAGGCTGGCCGTGCGGCTCGCTCATTGCTAACGGTCGACGCTCGTGTCGTCGATCGCGCTGCGCAACGAGTCCGCCTAGGCAAGCCTGGGCGTCGGGATCCAGCCCCGCGTCCGCCGCCTCGAGGGCTGCGACGAAGCACTCCGCATGCTCGAAATCCCCCCAACGATTTGGCCCTCGCGTAGCATGCATCATCGTTAGCTTCGCCGCCAACACCATCCCACGGTTTCCCTCGTTTCGTTGCCCACGTTTTTCCCACCGATGAGGCCTTGGCAGTAGGGGTGTCACGCCTTGCCCAGGCTGGCCGTGCGGCTCGCTCATTGCTAACGGCTGACGCTCGTGTCGTCGATCGCGCTGCGCAACGAGTCCGCCGAGGTAAGCCTGGGCGTCGGGATCAAGCCCCGCATCTGCTGCCTCGAGGGCCTGCGACGAAGCACTCCGCATGCTCGAAATCCCCCCAACGATTTGGCCCTCGCGTAGCATGCATCATCGTTAGCTTCACCGCCCACACCATCCCAGTTTCCCTCGTTTCGTTGCCCACGTTTTTCCCACCGATGAGGCCTTGGCAGTAGGGGTGTCACGCCTTGCCCAGGCTGGCCGTGCGGCTCGCTCATTGCTAACGGCCGACGCTCGTGTCGTCGATCGCGCTGCGCAACGAGTCCGCCGAGGTAAGCCTGGGCGTCAGGATCAAGCCCCGCATCTGCTGCCTCGAGGGCCTGCGACGAAGCACTCCGCATGCTCGAAATCCCCCCAACGATTTGGCCCTCGCGTAGCATGCATCATCGTTAGCTTCGCCGCCCACACCATCCCACGGTGTCCCTCGTTTCGTTGCCCACGTTTTTCCCACCGATGAGGCCTTGGCAGTAGGGGTGTCACGCCTTGCCCAGGCTGGCCGTGCGGCTCGCTCATTGCTAACGGCCGACGCTCGTGTCGTCGATCGCGCTGCGCAACGAGTCCGCCTAGGCAAGCCTGCGCGTCAGGATCCAGCCCCGCGTCCGCCGCCTCGAGGGCCTGCGACGAAGCACTCCGCATGCTCGAAATCCCCCCAACGATTTGGCCCTCGCGTAGCATGCATCATCGTTAGCTTCGCCGCCCACACATCCCACGGTTTCCCTCGTTTCGTTGCCCACGTTTTTCCCACCGATGAGGCCTTGGCAGTAGGGGTTTCACGCCTTGCCCAGGCTGGCCGTGCGGCTCGCTCATTGCTAACGGCCGACGCTCGTGTCGTCGATCGCGCTGCGCAACGAGTCCGCCTAGGCAAGCCTGGGCGTCTGGATCCAGCCCCGCGTCTGCCGCCTCGAGGGCCTGCGACGAAGCACTCCACACGGTCGAAATCCCCCCAACGATTTGGCCCTCGCGTAGCATGCATCATCGTTAGCTTCGCCGCCCACACCATCCCACTGTTTCCCTCGTTTCGTTGCCCACGTTTTTCCCACCGATGAGGCCTTGGCAGTAGGGGTGTCACGCCTTGGCCAGGCTGGCCGTGTGGCTCGCTCATTGCTAACGGCCGACACTCGTGTCGTCGATCGCGCTGCGCAACGAGTCCGCCTAGGCAAGCCTGGGCGTCGGGATCCAGCCCCGCGTCCGCCGCCTCGAGGGCCTGCGACGAAGCACTCCGCATGCTCGAAATCCCCCCAACGATTTGGCCCTCGCGTAGCATGCATCATCGTTAGCTTCGCCGCCCACACCATCCCACTGTTTCCCTCGTTTCGTTGCCCACGTTTTTCCCACCGATGAGGCCTTGGCAGTAGGGGTGTCACGCCTTGCCCAGGCTGGCCGTGCGGCTCGCTCATTGCTAACGGCCGACGCTCGTGTCGTCGATCGCGCTGCGCAACGAGTCCGCCAAGGCAAGCCTGGGCGTCGGGATCCAGCCCCGCGTCCGCCGCCTCGAGGGCCTGCGACGAAGCACTCCGCATGCTCGAAATCCCCCAGCGATTTGGCCCTCGCGTAGCATGCATCATCGTTAGCTTCGCCGCCCACACCGTCGATGAGGCCTTGGCAGTAGGGGTGTCACGCCTTGCCCAGGCTGGCTGTGCGGCTCGCTCATTGCTAACGATTGACGCTCGTGTCGTCGATCGCGCTGCGCAACGAGTCCGCCCAGGCAAGCCTGGGCGTCGGGATCCAGCCCCGCGTCCGCCGCCTCGAGGGCCTGCGACGAAGCACTCCGCATGCTCGAAATCCCCCCAACGATTTGGCCCTCGCGTAGCATGCATCATCGTTATCTTCGCCGCCCACACCATCCCACGGTTTCCCTCGTTTCGTTGCCCACGTTTTTCCCACCGATGAGGCCTTGGCAGTAGGGGTGTCACGCCTTGCCCAGGCTGGCCGTGCGGCTCCCTCATTGCTAACGGCCGACGCTTGTGTCGTCGATCGCGCTGCGCAACGAGTCCGCCAAGGCAAGCCTGGGCGTCGGGATCCAGCCCCGCGTCTGCCGCCTCGAGGGCCTGCGACGAAGCACTCCACACGGTCGAAATCCCCCCAACGATTTGGCCCTCGCGTAGCATGCATCATCGTTAGCTTCGCCGCCCACACCATCCCACGGTTTCCCTCGTTTTGTTGCCCACGTTTTTCCAACCGATGAGGCCTTGGCAGTAGGGGTGTCACGCTTTGCCCAGGCTGGCCGTGCGGCTCGCTCATTGCTAACGGTCGACGCTCGTGTCGTCGATCGCGCTGCGCAACGAGTCCGCCTAGGCAAGCCTGGGCGTCGGGATCCAGCCCCGCGTCCGTCGCCTCGAGGGCCTCGACGAAGCACTCCGCATGCTCGAAATCCCCCCAACGATTTGGACCTCGCGTAGCATGCATCATCATTAGCTTCGCCGCCCACACCATCCTACTGTTTCCCTCGTTTCGTTGCCCACGTTTTTCCCACCGATGAGGCCTTGGCAGTAGGGGTGTCACGCCTTGCCCAGGCTGGCCGTGCGGCTCGCTCATTGCTAACGGTCGACGCTCGTGTCGTCGATCGCGCTGCGCAACGAGTCCGCCAAGGCAAGCCTGGGCGTCGGGATCCAGCCCCGCGTCCGCCTCCTCGAGGGCCTGCGACGAAGCACTCCGCATGCTCGAAATCCCCCCAACGATTTGGACCTCGTGTAGCATGCATCATCGTTAGCTTCGCCGCCCACACCATCCCACTGTTTCCCTCGTTTCGTTGCCCATGTTTTTCCCACCGATGAGGCCTTGGCAGTAGGGGTGTCACGCCATGCCCAGGCTGGCTGTGCGGTTCGCTCATTGCTAACGGTCGACGCTCGTGTCGTCGATCGCGCTGCGCAACGAGCCCGCCTAGGCAAGCCTGGGCGTCGGGATCCAGCCCCGCGTCCGCCGCCTCGAGGGCCTGCGACGAAGCACTCCGTATGCTCGAAATCCTCCCAACGATTTGGACCTCGCGTAGCATGCATCATCGTTAGCTTCGCCGCCCACACCATCCCACGGTTTCCCTCGTTTTGTTGCCCACGTTTTTCCCACCGATGAGGCCTTGGCAGTAGGGGTGTCACGCCTTGCCCCGGCTGGCCGTGCGGCTCGCTCATTGCTAACTCCGCCTCTCGTGTTGTCGATCGATGGCTGCGCAACGAGTCCGCCTAGGCAAGCCTGGGCGTCGGGATCCAGCCCCGCGTCCGCCGCCTCGAGGGCCTGCGACGAAGCACTCCGCATGCTCGAAATCCCCCCAACGATTTGGGACCTCGCGTAGCTGCAATATCGTTAGCTTTCGCCGCCCACAACCATCCCACGTTTCCCTCTTTCGTTCCCAACGTTTTTCCCACCGATGAGGCCTTGGCAGCAGGGGTGTCACGCCTTGCCGAGGCTGGCCGTGTGGCTCGCTCATTGCTAACGGCCGACGATCGTGTCGTCGATCGCGCTGCGCAACGAGTCCGCCTAGGCAAGCCTGGGCGTCGGGATCCAGCCCCGCGTCCGCCGCCTCGAGGCCCTGCGACGAAGCACTCCGCATGCTCGAAATCCCCCCAACGATTTGGACCTCGCGTAGCATGCATCATCGTTAGCTTCGCCGCCCACACCATCCCACTGTTTCCCTCGTTTCGTTGCCCACGTTTTTCCCACCGATGAGGCCTTGGTAGTAGGGGTGTCACGCCTTGCCCAGGCTGGCCGTGCGGCTCGCTCATTGCTAACGGTCGACGCTCGAGTCGTCGATCGCGCTGCGCAACGAGTCCGCCAAGGCAAGCCTGGGCTGTCGGGATCCAGCCCCCGCGTCCCGCCGCATCGAGGGACTTCGACGAAGCTACATCCGCAATCTCGAATCCCCAGCTATTTGCCCTCGCGTAGCATGCATCACGTTAGCTTCGCGCCCACAGCCGTCGATGATGCCTTGGCAGTAGGGGTGTCACGCCTTGCCCAGGCTGGCCGTGCGGCTCGCTCATTGCTAACGGCCGACGCTCGTGTCGTCGATCGCGCTGCGCAACGAGTCCGCCTAGGCAAGCCTGGGCGTCGGGATCCAGCCCCGCGTCCGCCGCCTCGAGGGCCTGCGACGAAGCCCTCCGCATGCTCGAAATCCCCCCAACGATTTGGCCCTCGCGTAGCATGCATCATCGTTAGCTTCGCTGCCCACACCATCCCACGGTTTCCCTCGTTTCGTTGCCCACGTTTTCCCACCGAGAGGCCTTGGCAGTAGGGGTGTCCTACTGCCCAGGCTGGCCGTGCGGCTCGCTCCATTGCTAACGCCCGAGCTCTTGTCGTCGAGCGCGAGCTGCGCACGAGTCCGCCTAGGCAAGCCTGGCGTCGGGATCCAGCCCCGCGTTCGCCCGCCGCTAGGGCCTGCGACTAAGCACTCCGCATGCTCGAAATCCCTCCCAACGATTTGGACCTAGCGTAGCATGCATCACGTTAGCTTTCGCCGCCCCCACATCCCACTGTTTACCCTCGTTTCGTTGCCACGGTTTTTCCCACCCGATGAGGCCTTGCAGTAGGGTGTCACGCCTTGCCCAGGCTGGCCGTGCGCTCGCTCATTGCTACGGCCGACGATCGTGTCGTCGATCGCGCTGCGCAATGAGTCCGCCTAGGCAAGCCTGGGCGTCGGGATCCAGCCCCGCGTCCGCCGCCTCGAGGGCCTGCGACGAAGCACTCCGCATGCTCGAAATCCCCCCCACGATTTGGCCCTCGCGTAGCATGCATCATCGTTAGCTTCGCCGCCCACACCATCGAGATTGTCTAGCGACATCCCAGCTCATTATCCTACGTTTTTCCCACCGATGAGGCCTTGGCAGCATGGGTGTCACGCCTTGCCCAGGCTGGCCGTGTGGCTCGCTCATTGCTAACGGCCGACGATCGTGTCGTCGATCGCGCTGCGCAACGAGTCCGCCTAGGCAAGCCTGGGCGTCGGGATCCAGCCCCGCGTCCGCCGCCTCGAGGGCCTGCGACGAAGCACTCCGCATGCTCGAACTCCCCCCAACGATTTGGCCCTTGCGTAGCATGCATCATCGTTAGCTTCGCCGCCCACTACCATCCCAACTGTTTTCCCTCTTTCGTTGCCCATGTTTTACCCACCGATGAGGCCTTGGCAGCAGGGGTGTCACGCCTTGCCCAGGCTGGCCGTGTGGCTCGCTCATTGCTAACGGACGACGATCGTGTCGTCGATCGCGCTACACAACGATTCCGCCTAGGCAAGCCTGGTCGTCGGGATCCAGCCCCGTATCTGCCACCTCGAGGGCATGCGATGAAGTGCTCTGCATACTGAAAATCACCCCAGCGATTTGGCCCTCGCGTAGAATGCATCATCATTAACTTTGTCGCCCACACCGTTGAGTTTGTCTAGCCAAATCCCAGCTCATATCCACGTTTTTCCCACCGATGAGGCCTTGGCAGCAGGGGTGTCACGCCTTGCCCAGGGCGGGCCGTGTGGCTCGCTCATTGCTAACGGCCGACGATCGTGTCGTCGATCGCGCTGCGCAATGAGTCCGCCTAGGGCAAGCTGGGCGTCGGAATCCAGCCCGCGTCGTCGCCTCGAGGGCCTGCGACGAAGCACTCCGCCAGCTCAAAATCCCCCCAACGATTTGGCCTCGCGTAGCATGCATCATTTAGATTCGCCGCCCACACCCATCGAGATTGTCTAGCGACATCCCAGCTCATTATCCCACGGTTTCCCTCGTTTCGTTGCCCACGTTTTTCCCACCGATGAGGCCTTGGCAGCAGGGGTTTCACGCCTTGCCCAGGCTGGCCGTGTGGCTCGCTCATTGCTAACGGCCGACGATCGTGTCGTCGATCGCGCTGCGCAACGAGTCCGCCTAGGCAAGCCTGGGCGTCGGGATCCAGCCCCGCGTCCGCCGCCTCGAGGGCCTGCGACGAAGCACTTCGCATGCTCGAAATCCCCACAACGATTTGGCCCTCGCGTAGCATGCATCATCGTTAGCTTCGCCGCCCACACCATCCCACGGTTTCCCTCGTTTCGTTGCCCACGTTTTTCCCATCGATGAGACCCTGGCAGTAGGGGTGTCACGCCTTGCCCAGGCTGGCCGGTTGGCTCGCTCATTGCTAACGGTCGACGTTCGTGTCGTCGATCGCGCTGCGCAACGAGTCCGCCTAGGCAAGCCTGGGCGTCGGGATCCAGCCCCGCGTCCGCCGCCTCGAGGGCCTGCGACGAAGCACTCCGCATGCTCGAAATCCCCCCAACGATTTGGCCCTCGCGTAGCATGCATCATCGGTAGCTTCGCCGCCCACACCATCGAGATTGTCTAGCGACATCCCAGCTCATTATCCCACGGTTTCCCTCGTTTCGTTGCCCACGTTTTTCCCACCGATGAGGCCTTGGCAGCAGGGGTGTCCCGCCTTGCCCAGGCTGGCCGTGTGGCTCGCTCATTGCTAACGGCCGACGATCGTGTCGTCGATCGCGCTGCGCAACGAGTCCGCCTAGGCAAGCCTGGGCGTCGGGATCCAGCCCCGCGTCCGCCGCCTCGAGGGCCTGCGACGAAGCACTCCGCATGCTCGAAATCCCCCCACCGTTTGGCCCTCGCGTAGCTGCATCAATCGTTAGCTTCGCCGCCCCACACCTCGAGATTGTCTAGCGACATCCCAGCTCATTATCCCACGGTTTACCTCGTTTCGTTGCCCACGTTTTTTCCCAAGCTGAGGCCTTGGCAGCAGGGGTGCACGCCTTGCCCAAGGCTGGCCGTGTGGTCGCTCATTGCTAAGCCGACGATCGTGTCGTCGATCGCGCTGCGCAACGAGTCCGCCTAGGCAAGCCTGGGCGTCGGGACCCAGCCCCGCGTCCGCCGCCTCGAGGGCCTGCGACGAAGCACTCCGCATGCTCGAAATCCCCCAACGATTTGGCCCTCGCGTAGCATGCATCAACGTTAGCTTCGCCGCCCACACCATCGAGCTTGTGTAGCCACATCCCAGCTCATTATCCCACGATTTTTCTCATTTCGTTGCCCACAATTTAGCGGATTTCGTTTCCCACGTTTTCCCCACTTCGTTGGCTACTGATTGGGCGTCCCACAATCTTCGGCCGACGTCGCCGGCCGCCTGCCTGCCGGCGGTGGTGGCCGCCACAGCCACGCACCACCGGCTGGATGGGCAAGGCAGCAAGCCGCCCTGCCCATGCCATGCGCGCTGGGTTGCCCAAGCCCAGCGCCTGCCCACGTGGGATCGGCAGGGGGGGAGGCACGCATGGCCTGTTGGCTCCCAGCAAGCTGAGAGACCCACCTCCCCCCTAAAGAGTCTTAAATGAAATTTCACTTCCGGCAGGAGGAAACATCAATATGTCTGAGCCGTCATAATGGGTCTAAAAAATTATATACTTGGAATTTTGAGCTGAAATTTTGTACATAAATGGAGAATAATCATATCTACCACCAGAAAAAATTTCAGAATTTTTTGGGCACTAAATTTTTTTAATAAATTTTCTACAGCCGAAAATTGAAAAAATCATCAAAAATAGCCCGTGAGTCGAAATGATCCCAAACTTCAGGGGCAGACACCTCATGAATTACACGAATTATTTGAGTCATTTCGGGACCAATTCCATGATGAAAAGACGGACAATACACAACAATTTCGCAACTGGGCATTGCGGCCAGCAGGCTGGGGCAGCTGTGCCTCGGCCTGGCCCATGGTGCATGCTGGCTGCCCTGTCCAGCGCACCTCCAGCCACCCCATGGCAGCCCTCAGGGTCCATCAAAGCCAGGGGCCACGGCCAAGGCCAGCTTGCCCACGAAATCGACACCCACAGCACGTGCCGAGCCTCACAGCGGGCTCGCGGCTGGCTCGCGTGGGGCGCCCCTGGCAAGGCTGGCGCCGTGCCTGCTGGCGACCGCTGGGGCACCCCTGGCTCGCACGCTGGGCAGTAAGTCGAGGGGCAGGGACGAGGGGGCTGGCTCGCGATGGGCGCCCGCGGCCTGGCTGGCGCGCCCCCCGCTGCCGCCCGCTGGGCGGGCAGCCCATGCCGTGCCTGCTGGGGGCTGCCGGGGCGTGCCACCCGCGCCCAGGCTCAGATGCGACGCGGCGCCCCCCGGCCGCACGATGGGCAGCAGTCGAGGGACAGGGACAGTGGGGCGGGCACGCGATGGGCGCCCGCGGCCTGGCTGGCGCGCCCGCGGCCTGGCTGGAGCGCCCACCGCTGCCGCACGCTGGGCGAGCAGCCCATGCCGTGCCTGCTGGGGGCTGCCTGGGCGTGCCACCCGCGCCCAGGCTCAGTGGGACGCGGCGCCCCCTTGCTCGCACGCTGGGCAGTCAGTCGAGGGACAGGGACGTGGGGCTGGCACGCGATGGGCGCCCGCGGCCTGGCTGGCGCGCCCACCGCTGCCGCACGCTG
>JAJFZO010000223.1:0-15773 GCA_021397835.1 Moringa oleifera
TCGGCACCCTTACTGCCAAGGCCTCATTGGTGAGAAAAATGTGCGCAACGAAGCGAGAATAATCGTGGTATAATGTGCTGGGATATGGCTAGACAAGCTCGATGGTGTGGGCGGCGAAGCTCACAATGATGCATGCTACGTGAGGGCCAAATTGTTGGGGGGATTTCGAGCATGCGGAGTGCTTCGTCGTAGGCCCTCGGGGTGACAGACGTGGGGTTGGATCTCGACGCTCATGCCTGCCTAGGCGGACTCATTGCGCAGCGCGATCGACGACACGATCGTCGGCCGTTAGAAACGAGCGAGCCACACGACCAGCCTCGACACCCCTACTGCCAAGGCCTCATTGGTGGGAAAAACGTGGGCAACGAAGCGAGAATAATCGTGGGATAATGTACTGGGATTTGGCTAGACAAGCCCGATGGTGTGGGCGGCGAAGCTAACGATGATGCATGCTACATGAGAGCCAAATAGTTAGGGGGATTTCGAGAATGCGTAGTGCTTCCTCGCAGGCCCTTGAGGCGGCAGACGTGGGGTTGGATCTCGACGCTCATGCTTGCCTAGGCGGATTCATTGCGCAGCGCGATCGATGACACGATCGTCGGCCGTTAAAAACGAGCAAGCCAGACGGCCAGCCTCGGCACCCCTACTGCTGAGGCCTCATTGGTGGGAAAAACGTGGGCAACGAAGCGAGAATAATCGTGGGATAATGTGCTGGGATATGGCTAGACAAGCTCGATGGTGTGGGCGACGAAGCTCACGATGATGCATGCTACGTGAGGGCCAAATTGTTGGGGGGATTTCGAGCATGCGGAGTGCTTCGTCGTAGGCCCTCGGGGTGACAGACGTGGGGTTGGATCTCGACACTCATGCTTGCCTAGGCGGACTCATTGCGCAGCGCGATCAACGACACGATCGTCGGCCGTTAGAAACGAGCGAGCCACACAGCTAGCCTCGGCACCCCTATTTCCAAGGCCTCATTGGTGGGAAAAATGTGGGCAACGAAGCGAGAATAATCGTGGGATAATGTGCTGGGATATGGCTAGACAAGCTCGATGGAGTGGGCGGCGAAGCTCACGATGATGCATGCTATGTGAGGGCCAAATTGTTGGGGGGATTTCGAGCATGCGGAGTGCTTCGTCTAAGGCCATCGGGGAGACAGACGTGGGGTTGGATCTCGACGCTCATGCTTGCCTAGGCGGACTCATTGCGCAGCACGATCGACGACACGATCGTCGACCGGTAAAAACGAGCGAGCCAGACGGCTAGCCTAGGCACCCCTACTGCCAAGGCCTCATTGGTGGGAAAAACGTGGGCAACGAAGCGAGAATAATCATGGGATAATGTGCTGGGATATGGCTAGACAAGCTCGATGGTGTGGGCGGCGAAGCTGACGATGATGCATGCTACGTGAGGGCCAAATTGTTGGGGGGATTTCGAGCATGCGGAGTGCTTCATCGTAGGCCCTCGGGGCGACAGACGTGGAGTTGGATCTCGACGCTCAGGCTTGCCTAGACGGACTCATTGCGCAGCGCGATCGACGACACGATCTTCGGCCATTAGAAACGAGCGAGCCACACGGCCAGCCTCGGCACCCCTATTGCCAAGGCCTCATTGGTGGGAAAAACGTGGGCAACGAAGCGGAGAATAATCGTGGATATGTGCTGGGATATGGATAGACAACTCGATGGTCGTGGGCGGCGAAGCTAACGATGTGATGCATGCTACATGAGAGCAAATTGTGGGGGGGATTTCGAGCATGCTTAGTGCTTCCTCGCAGGCCCTTGAGGCGGCAGACGTGGGGTTGGATCTCGACGCTCATGCTTGCCTAGGCGGACTCATTATGCAGCGCGATCGACGACACGATCGTCGACCGTTAAAAATGAGCGAGCCAGACGGCCAGCCTCGGCACCCCTACTGCCAAGGCCTCATTGGTGGGAAAAACGTGGGCAACGAAGCGATAATAATCGTGGGATAATGTGCTGGGATATGGCTAGACAAGCTCGATGGTGTGGGCGACGAAGCTCACGATGATGCATGCTACGTGAGGGCCAAATTGTTGGGGGGATTTCGAGCATGCGAAGTGCTTCGTCGTAGGCCCTCGGGGTGACAGACGTGGGGTTGGATCTCGACACTCATGCTTGCCTAGGCGGACTCATTGCGCAGCGCGATCAACGACACGATCGTCGGCCGTTAGAAACGAGCGAGCCACACAGCGAGCCTCGGCACCCCTATTGCCAAGGCCTCATTGGTGGGAAAAATGTGGGCAACGAAGCGAGAATAATCGTGGGATAATGTGCTGGGATATGGCTAGAACAAGCTCGATGGATGTGGGAGGCGAAGCTCACGATGAATGCTGCTATTGGAGGGCCAAATTGTTGGGGGATTTCGAGGCATGCGGAGTGCTTCGTCAAAAGGCCATCGGGGAGGACAGAGTGGGTTGGAATCTCGACGCTCATGCTTGCCAGGCGGGACTCATTGCGGCAGCGCGATCGACGACACAGATCGTCGACCGTAAAAAAACGAGCGAGCCAGTACGGCCAGCCTAGGCACCCCTACTGCCAAGGCATCATTGGTGGGAAAAACGCGGGCAACGAAGCGAGAATAATCGTTGGATAATTTGCAAGGATATGGCTAGACAAGCTCGATGGTGTGAGCGGCGAAGATCACGATGATGCAAGCTACGTGAAGGCCAAATTGTTGGGGGGATTTCGAGCATGCGGAGTGCTTCATCGTAGGTCCTCGGGGCGACAGACGTGGAGTTGGATCTCGACGCTCAGGCTTGCCTAGACGGACTCATTACGCAGCGCGATCGACGACACGATCTTCGACCATTAGAAACGAGCGAGCCACATGGCCAGCCTCAGCACCCCTATTGCCAAGGCCTCATTGGTGGGAAAAACGTGGGTAACGAAGCGAGAATAATCATGGGATAATGTGCTTGGATTTGGCTAGACAAGCTCGATGGTGTGGGCGGCGAAGCTAACGATGATGCATGCTGCACGAGGGCCAAATGGTTGGGGGGATTTCGAGAATGCATAGTGCTTCCGCGCAGGCCCCTGAGGCGGCAGACGTGGGGTTGGATCTCGACGCTCATGCTTGCCTAGGCGGACTCATTATGCGGCACGATCGACGACACGATCGTCGATCGTTAAAAACGAGCGAGCCAGACGGCCAGCCTCGGCACCCCTACTGCCAAGGCATCATTGGTGGGAAAAACGCGGGCAACGAAGCGAGAATTAATCGTGGATAATGTGCTGGGATATGCAGCAGCTCGATGGTGTGGGCGACGAAGCTCCCGATGATGCATGCTACGTGAGGGCCAAATTGTTGGGGGGATTTCGAGCATGCGGAGGCTTCGTCGTAGGCCCTCGGGGTGACAGACGTGGGGTTGGATCTCGACACTCATGCTTGCCTAGGCGGACTCATTGCGCAGCGCGATCGACGACACGATCGTCGGCCGTTAGAAACGAGCGAGCCACACAGCTAGCCTCGGCACCCCTATTGCCAAGGCCTCATTGGTGGGAAAAATGTGGGCAACGAAGCGAGAATAATCGTGGGATAATGTGCTGGGATATGGCTAGACAAGCTCGATGGAGTGGGCGGCGAAGCTCACGATGATGCATGCTACGTGAGGGCCAAATTGTTGGGGGGATTTCGAGCATGCGGAGTGCTTCGTCGAAGGCCATCGGGGCGACAGACGTGGGGTTGGATCTCGACGCTCATGCTTGCCTAGGCGGACTCATTGCGGAGCGCGATCTACGACACGATCGTCGGCCGTTAAAAACGAGCGAGCCAGACGGCCAGCCTCGGCACCCCTACTGCCAAGGCCTCATTGGTGGGAAAAACTTGGGCAACGAAGCGAGAATAATCGTGGGATAATGTTCTGGGATTTGGCTAGACAAGCTCGATGGTGTGGGCGGCGAAGCTAACGATGATGCATGCTACACGAGAGCCAAATGGTCGGGGGGATTTCGAGAATGCGTAGTGCTTCCGCGTAGGCCCCTGAGGCGGCAGACGTGGGGTTGGATCTCGACGCTCATGCTTGCCTAGGCGGACTCATTATGCAGCGCGATCGACGACACGATTGTCGGCCGTTAAAAACGAGCAAGCCAGACGGCCAGTCTCGGCACCCCTACTGCCAAGGCCTCATTGGTGGGAAAAACGTGGGCAACGAAGCGATAATAATCGTGGGATAATGTGCTGGGATATGGCTAGACAAGCTCGATGGTGTGGGCGACGAAGCTCACGATGATGCATGCTACGTGAGGGCCAAATTATTGGGGGGATTTCGAGCATGCGGAGTGCTTCGTCGAAGGCCCTCGGGGCGGCAGACGTGGGCTTGGATCTCGACGCTCATGCATGACTAGGCGGAATCACTGCGCAACGCGATCGATGACACGATCGTCGGCCGTTAGAAACGAGTGAGCCACATGGCTAGCCTCGGCACCCTTACTGCCAAGGCCTCATTGGTGGGAAAAAGTTGGGCAACGAAGCGAGAATAATCGTGGGATAATGTGCTGGGATATGGCTAGACAAGCTCGATGGTGTGGGCGGCGAAGCTCACGATGATGCATGCTACGTGAGGGCCAAATTGTTGGGGGGATTTCGAGCATGCGGAGTGCCTCGTCGTAGGCCCTCGGGGCGACAGACGTGGGGTTGGATCTCGACGCTCAGGCTTGCCTAGACGGACTCCTTGCGCAGCGCGATCGACGACACGATCGTCGGCCGTTAGAAACGAGCGAGCCACACGGCCAGCCTCGACACCCCTATTGCCAAGGCCTCATTGGTGGGAAAAACGTGGGCAACGAAGCGAGAATAATCATGGGATAATGTGCTAGGATTTGGCTAGACAAGCTCGATGGTGTGGGCGGCGAAGCTAACGATGATGCATGCTACATGAGAGCCAAAAGGTTAGGGGAATTTCGAGAATGCGTAGTGCTTCCTCGTAGGCCCTTGAGGCGGCAGACGTGGGGTTGGATCTCGACGCTCATGCTTGCCTAGGCGGACTCATTATGCAGCGCGATCGACGACACGATCGTCGACCGTTAAAAATGAGCGAGCCAGACGGCCAGCCTCGGCACCCCTACTGCCAAGGCCTCATTGGTGGGAAAAACGTGGGCAATGAAGCGAGATTAATCATGGGATAATGTGCTGGGATATGGCTAGACAAGCTCGATGGTGTGGGCGGCGAAGCTCACGATGATGCATGCTACGTGAGGGCCAAATTGTTGGGGGGATTTGGAGCATGCGGAGTGCTTCGTCGTAGGCCCTCGGGGCAGCAGACGTGGGGTTGGATCTCGACGCTCATGCTTGCCTAGGCGGACTCATTGTGTAGCGCGACGACGACAACGATCGTCGGCGTTTAGAATCAGAAACGAATGCGAGAACACAAAGCCAGCCCGGCTACACGATTGCCAAGGCCTCATTGTTGGAAAAACAAAAAAAAACCAAAAAAAAAAAAAAACGTGGGCAACGAAGCGATAATAATCGTGGGATAATGTGCTGGGAAATGGCTAGACAAGCTCGATGGTGTGGGCGGCGAAGATCACGATGATGCATGCTACGTGAGGGCCAAATTGTTGGGGGGATTTCGAGCATGCGTAGTGCTTCATCGCAGGCCCTCGAGGCGACAGACGTGGGGTTTGATCTCGACGCTCCGGCTTGCCTAGGAGGACTCATTGTGCAACGTGATCGACGACACGGATCGTCGCGTTAAAAAAAGAGCAAGCCAGACGGCCCAGTCTCCGGCAACCCCTACTGCCAAGGCACTCATTGTGGGAAAAACGTGGGCAACGAAGCGATAATAATCGTGGGATAATGTGCTGGGATATGGCTAGACAAGCTCGATGGTGTGGGCGACGAAGCTCACGATGATGCATGCTACGTGAGGGCCAAATTGTTGGGGGGATTTCGAGCATGCGGAGTGCTTCCTCGAAGGCCCTCGGGGCGGCAGACGTGGGCTTGGATCTCGACGCTCATGCATGCCTAGGCGGAATCATTGCGCAACGCGATCGACGACACGATCGTCGATCGTTAGAAACGAGTGAGCCACATGGCTAGCCTCGGCACCCTTACCGCCAAGGCCTCATTGGTGGGAAAAAGGTGGGCAACGAAGCGAGAATAATCGTGGGATAATGTGCTGGGATATGGCTAGACAAGCTCGATGGTGTGGGCGGCGAAGCTCACGATGATGCATGCTACGTGAGGGCCAAATTGTTGGGGGGATTTCGAGCATGCGGAGTGCCTCGTCGTAGGCCCTCGGGGCGACAGACGTGGGGTTGGATCTCGACGCTCAGGCTTGCCTAGACGGACTCCTTGCGCAGCGCGATCGACGACACGATCGTCGGCCGTTAGAAACGAGCGAGCCACACGGCCAGCCTCGGCACCCCTATTGCCAAGGCCTCATTGGTGGGAAAAACGTGGGCAATGAAGGGAGAATAATCATGGGATAATGTGCTAGGATTTCGCTGGACAAGCTCGATGGTGTGGGCGGCGAAGCTAATGATGATGCATGCTACACGAGAGCCAAATGGTTGGGGGGATTTCGAGAATGCGTAGTGCTTCCTCGCAGGCCCCTGAGCGGCAGACATGGGGTTGGATCTCGACGCTCATGCTTGCCTAGGCGGATCATTATGCAGCGCGACGCGACACGATCGTCGACGTTAAAAATGAGCGAGCCAGACGGCCGCCTCGGCACCCCTATGCCAAGGCCTATTGGTGGGAAAAACGTGGGCACCGAAGCGAGAATAATCGTGGGATAATGTGCTAGGATATGGCTGGACAAGCTCGATGGTGTGTGCGGCGAAGCTCACGATGATGCATGGTACGTGAGGGCCAAATTGTTGGGGGGATTTCGAGCATGCGGAGTGCTTCGTCGTAGGCCCTCGGGTGACAGAACGTGGGGTGGGATTCGACGCCATGCCTGCCTAGGCGGACTCATTGTGTTAGCGCGATCGACGACCGATCGTCGGCCGTTAGAACGAGCGAGCCACCAAGCAGGCCTCGGCACCCCTATTGCCAAGGCCTCATTGGTGGGAAAAAAGTGGGCAACAAAGCGAGGAATAATCGTGGGATAAGTGTGGGCATATGGCTAGACAAGCCTCGATGGTGTGGGCAGCGAAGCTCACGATGATGCATGCTACACGAGAGCCAAATGGTTGGGGGCATTTCGAGAATGCGTAGTGCTTCCTCGCAGGCCCTTGAGGCGGCAGACGTGGGGTTGGATCTCGACGCTCATGCTTGCCTAGGCGGACTCATTATGCAGCGCGATCGACGACACGATCGTCGGCCGTTAAAAACGAGCAAGCCAGACGGCCAGTCTCGGCACCCCTACTGCCAAGGCCTCATTGGTGGGAAAAACGTGGGCAACGAAGCGATAATAATCGTGGGATAATGTGCTGGGATATGGCAAGACAAGCTCGATGGTGTGGGCGGCGAAGCTCACGATGATGCATGCTACGTGAGGGCCAAATTGTTGGGGGGATTTCGAGCATGCAGAGTGCTTCGTCGTAGGCCCTCGGGGTGACAGACGTGGGGTTGGATCTCGACACTCATGCTTGCCTAGGCGGACTCATTGCACAGCGCGATCAACGACACGATCGTCGGCCGTTAGAAACGAGCGAGCCACACAGCTAGCCTCGGCACCCCTATTGCCAAGGCCTCATTCGTGGGAAAAATGTGAGCAACGAAGCGAGAATAATCGTGGGATAATGTGCTGGGATATGGCTAGACAAGCTCGATGGAGTGGGCGGCGAAGCTCACGATGATGCATGCTATGTGAGGGCCAAATTGTTGGGGGGATTTCGAGCATGCGGAGTGCTTCGTCGTAGGCCCTCGGGCCGGCAGACGTGGGGTTGGATCTCGACGCTCATGCTTGCTAGGCGGACTCATTGCGCAGCGCGATCGACGACACGATCGTCGGCCGTTAGAAATGAGCGAGCCACACAGCCAGCCTCGGCACCCCTACTGCCAAGGCCTCATTGGTGGGAAAAACGTGGGCAACGAAGCGAGAATAATCGTGGGATAATGTGCTGGGATATGGCTAGACAAGCTCGATGGTGTGGGCGGCGAAGCTGACGATGATGCATGCTACGTGAGGGCCAAATTGTTGGGGGGATTTCGAGCATGCGGAGTGCTTCATCGTAGGCCCTCGGGGCGACAGACGTGGGGTTGGATCTCGACGCTCAGGCTTGCCTAGACGGACTCATTGCGCAGCGCGATCGACGACACGATCTTCGGCCATTAGAAACGAGCGAGCCACACGGCAGCCTCGGCACCCCTATTGCCAAGGCCTCATTGGTGGGAAAAACTTGGGCAACGAAGCGAGAATAATCGTGGGATAATGTTCTGGGATTTGGCTAGACAAGCTCGATGGTGTGGGCGGCGAAGCTAACGATGATGCATGCTACACGAGAGCCAAATGGTCGGGGGGATTTCGAGAATGCGTAGTGCTTCCGCGCAGGCCCCTGAGGCGGCAGACGTGGGGTTCGATCTCGACGCTCATGCTTGCCTAGGCGGACTCATTATGCAGCGCGATCGACGACACGATCGTCGACCGTTAAAAACGAGCAAGCCAGACGGCCAGTCTCGGCACCCCTACTGCCAAGGCCTCATTGGAGGGAAAAACGTGGGCAACGAAGCGAGAATAATCGTGGGATAATGTGCTGGGATATGGCTAGACAAGCTCGATGGTGTGGGCGGCGAAGTTCACGATGATGCATGCTACGTGAGGGCCAAATTGTTGGGGGGATTTCGAGCATGCGGAGTGCTTCGTCGTAGGCCCTCGGGGTGACAGACGTGGGGTTGGATCTCGACACTCATGCTTGCCTAGGCGGACTCATTGCGCAGCGCGATCAACGACACGATCGTCGGCCGTTAGAAACGAGCGAGCCACACAGCTAGCCTCGGCACCCCTACTGCCAAGGCCTCATTGGTGGGAAAAACGTGGGCAACGAAGCGAGAATAATCGTGGGATAATGTGCTGGGATATTGCTAGACAAGCTCGATGGTGTGGGCGGCGAAGCTCACGATGATGCATGCTACGTGAGGGCCAAATTGTTGGGGGGATTTCGAGCATGCGGAGTGCTTCGTCAAAGGCCATCGGGGAGACAGACGTGGGGTTGGATCTCGACGCTCATGCTTGCCTAGGCGGACTCATTGCGCAGCGCGATAGACGACACGATTGTCGACCGGTAAAAACGAGCGAACCAGACGGCCAGCCTAGGCACCCCTACTGCCAAGGCCTCATTGGTGGGAAAAACGTGGGCAACGAAGCGAGAATAATCATGGGATAATGTGCTGGGATATGGCTAGACAAGCTCGATGGTGTGGGCGACGAAGCTCACGATGATGCATGCTACGTGAGGGCCAAATTGTTGGGGGGATTTCGAGCATGCGGAGTGCTTCGTCGAAGGCCTTCGGGGCGGCAGACGTGGGCTTGGATCTCGACGCTCATGCATGCCTAGGCGGAATCATTGCGCAACGCGATCGACGACACGATCGTCGGCCGTTAGAAACGAGTGAGCCACATGGCTAGCCTCGGCACCCTTACCGCCAAGGCCTCATTGGTGGGAAAAACGTGGGCAACGAAGCGAGAATAATCGTGGGATAATGTGCTGGGATATGGCTAGACAAGCTCGATGGTGTGGGCGGCGAAGCTGACGATGATGCATGCTACGTGAGGGCCAAATTGCTGGGGGGATTTCGAGCATGCGGAGTGCTTCGTCGTAGGCCCTCGGGGCGACAGACGTGGGGTTGGATCTCGACGCTCAGGCTTGCCTAGGCGGACTCATTGCGCAGCGCGATCGACGACACGATCTTCGACCATTAGAAACGAGCGAGCCACACGGCCAGCCTCGGCACCCCTATTGCCAAGGCCTCATTGGTGGGAAAAACGTGGGCAACGAAGCGAGAATAATCGTGGGATAATGTTCTAGGATTTGGCTAGACAAGCTCGATGGTGTGGGCGGCGAAGCTAACGATGATGCATGCTACACGAGAGCCAAATGGTCGGGGGGATTTCGAGAATGCGTAGTGCTTCCGCGCAGGCCCCTGAGGCGGCAGACGTGGGGTTCGATCTCGACGCTCATGCTTGCCTAGGCGGACTCATTATGCAGCGCGATCGACGACACGATCGTCGACCGTTAAAAACGAGCAAGCCAGACGGCCAGTCTCGGCACCCCTACTGCCAAGGCCTCATTGGTGGGAAAAACGTGGGCAACGAAGCGATAATAATCGTGGGATAATGTGCTGGGATATGGCTAGACAAGCTCGATGGTGTGGGCGGCGAAGCTCACGATGATGCATGCTACGTGAGGGCCAAATTGTTGGGGGGATTTCGAGCATGCGGAGTGCTTCGTCGAAAGCCCTCGGGGCGACAGACGTGGGCTTGGATCTCGACGCTCATGCATGCCTAGGCGGAATCATTGCGCAACGCGATCGACGACACGATCGTCGATCGTTAGAAACGAGTGAGCCACATGGCTAGCCTCGGCACCCTTACCGCCAAGGCCTCATTGGTGGGAAAAAGGTGGGCAACGAAGCGAGAATAATCGTGGGATAATGTGCTGGGATATGGCTAGACAAGCTCGATGGTGTGGGCGGCGAAGCTCACGATGATGCATGCTACGTGAGGGCCAAATTGTTGGGGGGATTTCAAGCATACGGAGTGCTTCGTCGTAGGCCCTCGGGGCGACAGACGTGGGGTTGCATCTCGACGCTCAGGCTTGCCTAGACGGACTCCTTGCGCAGCGCGATCGACGACACGATCGTCGGCCGTTAGAAACGAGCGAGCCACACGGCCAGCCTCGACACCCCTATTGCCAAGGCCTCATTGGTGGGAAAAACGTGGGCAATGAAGGGAGAATAATCATGGGATAATGTGCTAGGATTTCGCTGGACAAGCTCGATGGTGTGGGCGGCGAAGCTAATGATGATGCATGCTACACGAGAGCCAAATGGTTGGGGGGATTTCGAGAATGCGTAGTGCTTCCTCGCAGGCCCCTGAGGCGGCAGACGTGGGGTTGGATCTCGACGCTCATGCTTGCTTAGGCGGACTCATTATGCAGCGCGATCGACGACACGATCGTCGGCCGTTAAAAATGAGCGAGCCAGATGGCCAGCCTCGGCACCCCTGCTGCCAAGGCCTCATTGGTGGGTAAAACGTGGGTAACGAAGCGAGAATTATTGTGGGATAATGTGCTGGGATATGGCTAGACAAGCTCGATGGTGTGGGCGGCGAAGCTCACGATGATGCTTGCTACGTGAGGGCCAAATTGTTGGGGGGATTTCGAGCATGCGAAGTGCTTCGTCGTAGGCCCTCGGGGCGGCAGACGTGGGGTTGGATCTCGACGCTCATTCTTGCCTAGGCGGACTCATTGCGGAGCACGATCGACGACACGATCGTCGGCCGTTAGAAACGAGCGAGCCACACAGCCAGCCTCGGCACCCCTACTGCCAAGGCCTCATTGGTGGGAAAAACGTGGGCAACGAACCGAGAATAATCCTGGGATAATGTGCTGGGATTTTGCTAGCCAAGCTCGATGGTGTGGGCAGCGAAGCTAACGATGATGCATTCCACACGAGAGCCAAATGGTTGGGGGGATTTCGAGAATGGGTAGTGCTTCCTCGCAGGCCCTTGAGGCGGCAGACGTGGGGTTGGATCTCGACGCTCATGCTTGCCTAGGCGGACTCATTATGCAGCGCGATCGACGACACGATCGTCGACCGTTAAAAATGAGCGAGCCAGACGGCCAGCCTCGGCACCCCTACTGCCAAGGCCTCATTGGTGGGAAAAACGTGGGCAATGAAGCGAGAATAATCATGGGATTATGTGCTGGGATATGGCTAGACAAGCTCGATGGTGTGGGCGGTGAAGCTCACGATGATGCATGCTACGTGAGGGCCAAATTGTTGGGGGGATTTCGAGCATGCGGAGTGCTTCGTCGTAGGCCCTCGGGGCGACAGACGTGGGGTTGGATCTCGACGCTCAGGCTTGCCTAGGCGGACTCATTGCGCAGCGCGATCGACGACACGATCTTCGACCATTAGAAACGAGCGAGCCACACGGCCAGCCTCGGCACCCCTATTGCCAAGGCCTCATTGGTGGGAAAAACGTGGGCAACGAAGCGAGAATAATCGTGGGATAATGTGCTGGGATATGGCTAGACAAGCTCGATGGTGTGGGCGGCGAAGCTAACGATGATGCATGCTACACGAGAGCCAAATGGTTGGGGGGATTTCGAGAATGCGTAGTGCTTCCACGCAGGCCCCTGAGGCGGCAGACGTGGGGTTGGATCTCGACGCTCATGCTTGCCTAGGCGGACTCATTATGCAGCGCGATCGACGACACGATCGTCGGCCGTTAAAAACGAGCAAGCCAGACGGCCAGTCTCGGCACCCCTACTGCCAAGGCCTCATTGGTGGGAAAAACGTGGGCAACGAAGCGATAATAATCGTGGGATAACGTGCTGGGATATGGCTAGACAAGATCGATGGTGTGGGCGGCGAAGCTCACGATGATGCATGCTACGTGAGGGCCAAATTGTTGGGGGGATTTCGAGCATGCGGAGTGCTTCGTCGTAGGCCCTCGGGGTGACAGACGTGGGGTTGGATCTCGACACTCATTGCTTGCCTATGCTGACTCATTGCGCAGCCGCGATCGACGACACGATCATCGGCATAAATAGAAACGAGCGAGCCACACGCCAGCCTCGTCACCCCTATTGCCAAGGCCTCATTGGTGGAAGAAACGTGGGCAACGAGCGATATAATCGTGGATTAATGTGCTGGGATTATGGCTGACAAGCTCGATGGTGTGGGCGGCGAAGCTCACGATGATGCTGCTACATGAGAGCAAATTGTTGGGGGGGGATTTCGAGAATGCGTAGTGCTTCCTCGCAGGCCCCTGAGGCGGCAGACGTGGGGTTGGATCTCGACGCTCATGCTTGCCTAGGCGGACTCATTATGCAGCATGATCAACGACACGATCGTCGACCGTTAAAAATGAGCGAGCCAGACGGCCAGCCTCGGCACCCCTACTGCCAAGGCCTAATTGGTGGGAAAAACATGGGCAACGAAGCGAAAATAATCGTAGGATAATGTGCTGGGATATGGCTAGACAAGCTCGATGGTGTGGGCGGCGAAGCTCACGATGATGCATGCTACGTGAGGGCCAAATTGTTGGGGGGATTTCGAGCATGCAGAGTGCTTCGTCGTAGCCCTCGGGGCGACAGACGTGGGTTGGATCTACGACGCTCAGGCTTGCCTAGACACTCATTGCGGCAGGCGCGATCGACGACACGATCGTTGGCCGTTAAAAACGAGCGAGCCAGACGGCCAGCCTCGGCACCCCTACGTCCAAGGCCTCATTGGTGGGAAAAACGTGGGCAACGAAGCGAGAATAATCGTGGGATAATGTGCTGGGATATGGCTAGACAAGCTCGATGGTGTGGGCAGCGAAGCTAACGATGATGCATGCTACACGAGACCCAAATGGTGGGGGGGATTTCGAGAATGCGTAGTGCTTCCTCGCAGGCCCTTGAGGCGGCAGACGTGGGGTTGGAACTCGACGCTCATGCTTGCCTAAGCGGACTCATTATGCAGCGCGATCGACGACACGATCGTCGGCCGTTAGAAACGAGTGAGCCACACGGCTAGCCTCGGCACCCCTTCTGCCAAGGCCTCATTGGTGGGAAAAACCTGGGCAACGAAGCGAGAATAATCGTGGGATAATGTGCTAGGATTTGGCTAGACAAGCTCGATGGTGTGGGCGACGAAGTTAACGATGATGCATGCTACATGAGAGCCAAATGGTTGGGGGGATTTCGAGAATGCGTAGAGCTTCCTCGCAGGCCCTTGAGGCGGCAGACGGGGGGTTGGATCTCGACGCCCATGCTTTGCTAGGCGGACACATTATGCAGCGCGATCGACGACACGATCGTCGGCCGTTAAAAACGAGCAAGCCAGACGGCCAGTCTCGGCACCCCTACTGCCAAGGCCTCATTGGTGGGAAAAACGTGGGCAACGAAGGGATAATAATCATGGGATAATGTGCTGGGATATGGCTAGACAAGCTCGATGGTGTGGGCGACGAAGCTCACGATGATGCATGCTACGTGAGGGCCAAATTGTTGGGGGGATTTCGAGCATGCGGAGTGCTTCGTCGAAGGCCCTCGGGGCGGCAGACGTGGGCTTGGATCTCGACGCTCATGCATGCCTAGGCGGAATCATTGCGCAACGCGATCGACGACACGATCGTCGGCCGTTAGAAACGAGTGAGCCACATGGCTAGCCTTGGCACCCTTACTGCCAAGGCCTCATTGGTGGGAAAAAGGTGGGCAACGAAGCGAGAATAATCGTGGGATAATGTGCTGGGATATGGCTAGACAAGCTCGATGGTGTGGGCGGCGAAGCTCACGATGATGCATGTTACGTGAGGACCAAATTGTTGGGGGGATTTCGAGCATGCGGAGTGCTTCGTCGTAGGCCCTCAGGGCGACAGACGTGGGGTTGGATCTCGACGCTCAGGCTTGCCTAGACGGACTCCTTACGCAGCGCGATCGACGACACGATCGTCGGCCGTTAGAAACGAGCGAGCCACACGGCCAGCCTCGACACCCCTATTGCCAAGGCCTCATTGGTGGGAAAAACGTGGGCAACGAAGCGAGAATAATCATGGGATAATGTGCTAGGATTTGGCTAGACAAGCTCGATGGTGTGGGCGGCGAAGCTAACGATGATGCATGCTACACGAGAGCCAAATGGTTGGGGGGATTTCGAGAATGCGTAGTGCTTCCTCGCAGGCCCCTGAGGCGGCAGACATGGGGTTGGATCTCGACGCTCATGCTTGCCTAGGCGGACTCATTATGCAGCGCGATCGACGACACAATCGTCGACCGTTAAAAACGAGCGAGCCAGACGGCCAGCCTCGGCACCCCTACTGCCAAGGCCCATTGGTGGGAAAAACGTGGGCAACGAAGCGAGAATAATCAAGGGATAATGTGCTGGGATATGGCTAGACAAGCTCGATGGTGTGGGCGGCGAAGCTCACGATGATGCATGCTACGTGAGGGCCAAATTGTTGGGGGGATTCCGAGCATGCGGAGTCCTTCGTCGTAGGCCCTTGGGGCGGCAGACGTGGGGTTGGATCTCGACACTCATGCTTGCCTAGGCGGACTCATTGCGAAGCGCGATCGACGACACGATCGTCGATCGTTAGAAACGAGCGAGCCACACGGCCAGCCTTGGCACCTCCATTGCCAAGGCCTCATTGGTGGAAAAACGTGGGCAACAAAGCGAGAATAATCGTGGGATAATGTGCTGGGATATGGCTAGACAAGCTCGATGGTGTGGGCGGCGAAGCTGACGATGATGCATGCTACGTGAGGGCCAAATTGTTGGGGGGATTTCGAGCATGCGGAGTGCTTCATCGTAGGCCCTCGGGGCAACAGACGTGGAGTTGGATCTCGACGCTCAGGCTTGCCTAGGCGGACTCATTATGCAGCGCGATCGACGACACGATCGTCGACCGGTAAAAACGAGCGAGCCAGACGGCCAGCCTAGGCACCCCTACTGCCAAGGCCTCATTGGTGGGAAAAACGTGGGCAACGAAGCGAGAATAATCGTGGGATAATGTCCTGGGATATGGCTAGACAAGCTCGATGGTGTGGGCGGCGAAGCTCACGATGATGCATGCTACGTGAGGGCCAAATTGTTTGGGGGATTTCGAGCATGCGAAGTGCTTCATCGCCGGCCCTCGAGGCGACAGACGTGAG
>JAJFZO010000339.1:0-20491 GCA_021397835.1 Moringa oleifera
AAAAATCGTGGGATAATAAGCTGGGATGTGGCTACACAAGCTTGACGGTGTGGGCGGCGAGGCTAATGATGATGCATGCTATGCGAGGGCCAAATCGCTGGGGGGATTTTGAGCATGCGGAGTGCTTCGTCGTGGAACCTCGAGGCGACGGATGCGGGGCTTGATACCGACACCTAGGTTTGACTAGGCGGACTCATTGCGCAGCGCGATCGATGACACGATCGTCGGCCGTTAGTAATGAGTGAGCCACACAGCCAGCCTAGGAAAGGCGTGACATCCCTGATTGCAAAAGGCCTCATCGGTCGGGGAAACCGTGGGCACAAACTAAATGAGAAAAACGTGGATAATGAGGCTGAGATGTGGGTCTACACAGCTAGACGGTGTGAGGTTAACGGAACCTAACGAGATGCTCATGCTGCGCAAGGGACCAAATCGATGGGGGGGATGTCGAGCATGGCGGAGTGCTTCGTCGTAGACCCTCGAGGCGACGGATGCGGGGCTGGATCCCGACACCTAGGTTTGCCTAGGCGGACTCGTTGCAGAGCGCGATCGACGACACGATCGTCGGCCATTAGCAATGAGCGAGCAACACGGCCAGCCTGGTTAATGCCTGATACCACTACTGCCAAGGCCTCATCGGTGGGAAAAACGGGGGCAACGAAATGAGAAAAATCGTGGGATAATTAGCTGGGATGTGGCTACACAAGCTCGACGGTGTGGGTTGCGAACCTAACGATGATGCATGCTGCGCAAGGGCCAAATCGCTGGGGGGATTTTGAGCATGCGGTAGTGCTTCGTCGTAGGAACACTCCGACGAGCGGACGATGCGGGGTGGATCCCGACACCTAGGTTGCCTAGGCGGACTCGTTGCAGAGCTGCGATCGACGACACGATCGTCGACCATTAGCAATGAGCGAGTCACACGGCCAGCCTGGGCAATGCGTGATACCTCTACTGCCAAGGCCTCATCGATGGGAAAAACAGGGGCAACGAAATGAGAAAAATCGTGGGATAATGAGCTGGAATGTGGCTACACAAGCTCGAAGGTGTGGGTTGCGAACCTAACGATGATGCATGCTGCGCAAGGGCCAAATCGCTGGGGGGATTTTGAGCATGCGGAGTGCTTCGTCGTAGACCCTCGAGGCGACGGATGCGGGGCTGGATCCCGACACCGAGGTTTGCCTAGGCGGACTCGTTTCACAGCGCGATCGACGACACGATCGTCGGCCATTAGCAATGAGCGAGCCACACGGCCAGCCTGGGCAATGCCTGATACCTCTACTGCCAAGGCCTCATCGGTGGGAAAAACGGGGGCAACGAAATGAGAAAATTCGTGGGATAATGATCTGGGATGTGGCTACACAAGCTCGACCTTTGGTTGTGGTGTTAGCGAATACTTAACGAGTGATGCATTGCCTACGCGAGGGCCCCAAAATCGCTGGGGGATTTGAGCCATGCGCGACGTTGCTATAGTCGTTAGAACCCTCGAGGCGACGGAGACTGCGGGGATGGATCCCAGACCACCTAGGTTTGCCTAGGCGGACTCCATTGGCGCAGCGCGATCGATGACACGCGATCGTCGGCGTTAGTAATGAGTTGAGCCACACAACGCAGCCTAGGAAAGCGGTGACATCCCTGCTGCAAAGGCCTCATCGGTGGGAAAAACGTGGGCAACGAAATGAGAAAAATCGTGGGATAATGAGCTGGGATGTGGCTACAAAAGCTCGACGGTGTGGGTTGCGAACCTAACGATGATGCATGCTGCGCAAGGGCCAAATCGCTGGGGGGATTTTGAGCATGCGGAGTGCTTCGTCGTAGACCCTCAAGGCGACGGATGCGGGGCTGGATCCCGACACCTAGGTTTGCCTAGGCGGACTCGTTTCACAGCGCGATCGACGACACGATCGTCGGCCTTTAGCAATGAGCAAGCCACACGGCTAGCCTGGGCAATGCCTGATACCTCTACTGCCAAGGCCTCATCGGTGGGAAAAACGGGGGCAACGAAATGAGAAAAATCGTGGGATAATGAGCTGGGATGTGGCTACACAAGCTCGACGGTGTGGGTTGCGAACCTAACGATGATGCATGCTACGCGAGGGCCAAATCGCTGGGGGGATTTTGAGCATGCGGAGTGCTTCATCGTAGACCCTCAAGGCGACGGATGCGGGGCTGGATCTCGACACCTAGGTTTGCCTAGGCGGACTCATTGCGCAGCGAGATCGATGACACGATCGTCGGTCGTTAGTAATGAGTGAGCCACACAGCCAGCCTAGGAAAGGCGTGACACCCCTGCTGCAAAGGCCTCATTGGTGGGAAAAACGTGGGCAACGAAATGAGAAAAATCGTGGGAAAATGAGCTGGGATGTGGGTACACAAGCTCGACGGTGTGGGTCGCGAACCTAATGATGATGCATGCTGCGCGAGGGCCAAATCGCTAAGGGGATTTTGAGCATGCGGAGTGCTTCGTCGTAGGCCCTCGAGGCGACGGATGCGGGGCTGGATCCCGACACCTAGGTTTGCCTAGGCGGACTCGTTGCACAGCGCGATCGACGACACGATCGTCGGCCATTAGCAATGAGCGAGCCACACGGCCAGCCTGGGCAATGCCTGATACCTCTACTGCCAATGCCTCATCGGTGGGGAAAACGTGGGCAACTAAATGAGAAAAATCGTGGGATAATGAGCTGGGATGTGGCTACACAAGCTCGACGGTGTGGGTTGCGAACCTAACGATGATGCATGCTGCGCGAGGGCCAAATCGCTGGGGGGATTTTGAGCATGCGGAGTGCTTCGTCGTAGAACCTCGAGGCGACGGATGCGGGGCTTGATACCGACACCTAGCTTTGCCTTGGCGGACTCATTGCGCAGCGCGATCGATAACACGATCGTAGGCCGTTAGTAATGAGTGAGCCACACAGCCAGCCTAGGAAAGGCGTGACATCCCTGCTGCAAAGGCCTCATCGGTGGGGAAAACGTGGGCAACTAAATGAGAAAAATCGTGGGATAATGAGCTGGGATGTGGGTACACAAGCTCGACGGTGTGGGTTACGAACCTAACGATGATGCATGCTGCGCAAGGGCCAAATCGCTGGGGGGATTTTGAGCATGCGGAGTGCTTCGTCGTAGACCCTCGAGGCGCCGGATGCGGGGCTGGATCACGACACTAGGTTTGCCTAGCGCGGCACTCGTTGCCCACAGCCGCGATCGACGGACTACGATCGCCGCCGCCATTAGCAATGAGCGGCCACTCACGGCCAGCACCTGGCGCACAATGCCTGATACCTCTACTGCCAAGGCCTCATCGGTGGGAAAACTACGAGGGAGGGGCAACAAATGAGAAAAATTCGTGGGATAATGAGCTGGGATGTCGGCTACAAAGCTCGACGGTGTGGGTTGCGAACCAACGATGATGCAGCTACGCGAGCGGCCAAATCGTTTGATGGGGGGATTTTGAGCATGCGGAGTGCTTCGTCGTAGACCCTTTGATGGCGACGGATGCGGGGCTGGATCACCGAACCTAGGTTTGCCTAGGCGGACTCATTGACGCAGCGCGATCGATGACACGATCGTCGGCCGTTAGTAATGAGTGAGCCACACAGCCAGCCTAGGAAAGGCGTGACATCCCTGCTGCAAAGGCCTCATCGGTGGGGAAAACGTGGGCAATGAACTGAGAAAAATCGTGGGATAATGAGCTGGGATGTGGGTACACAAGCTCGACGGTGTGGGTTGCGAACCTAACGATGATGCATGCTGCGCAAGGGCCAAATCACTGGGGGGATTTTAAGCATGCGGAGTGCTTCGTCGTAGACCCTCGAGGCGACGGATGCGGGGCTGGATCCCGACACCTAGGTTTGCCTAGGCAGACTCGTTGCACAGCGCGATCGACGACACGATCGTCGGCCATTAGCAATGAGCGACTAGCCACAACACGGCGAGCCTAGGGCAAATGCCTGATACCCTCTACTGCCCAAGGCCTCATCGGTGGGAAAAACGTGGGCAACGAACTGAGAAAAATTGTGGGATAATGAGCTGGGATGTGGGTACACAAGCTCGACGGTGTGGGTTGCGAACCTAACGATGATGCATGCTACGCGAGGGCCAAATCGATGGGGGGATTTTGAGCATGCGGAGTGCTTCGCCGTAGACCCTCGAGGCGACGGATGCGGGGCTGGATCCCGAAACCTAGGTTTGCCTACGCGGACTCATTGCGCAGCGCGATCGATGACACGATCGTCGGCCGTTAGTAATGAGTGATCCACACAGCCAGCCTAGGAGAGGCGTGACACCCCTGCTGCAAAGGCCTCATCGGTGGGAAAAACGTGGGCAATGAAATGAGAAAAATCGTGGGATAATGAGCTGGGATGTGGCTACACAAGCTCGACAGTGTGGATTGCGAACCTAACGATGATGCATGCTGCGCGAGGGCCAAATCGCTGGGGGGATTTTGAGCATGCGGAGTGCTTCGTCGTAGACCCTCGAGGCGCCGGATGCGGGGCTTGATCCCGACATCTAGGTTTGCCTAGGCGGACTCATTGCGAAGCGCGATCGATGACACGATCGTCGGCCGTTAGTAATGAGTGAGCCACACGGCCAGCCTGGGCAATGCCTGATACCTCTACTGCCAAGGCCTCATCGGTGGGAAAAACGGGGGCAACGAAATGAGAAAAATCGTGGGATAATGAGAGCTGGGGATGTGGGTACAAGAAGCTGCAGACGGTGTGGGTGCGAACCCTAACGATCAGCGATTGCTGCGGCAAGGGCCAAATCGCTGGGGCGGATTTTGAGCATGCGGAGTGCTTCACAGTAGACCCTCGAGGGCGTCGGATGCGGCGGCTGGATCCCGACACCTAGGGTTTGCCTAGGCGGACTCGTTGCACAGCGCGATCGACGACACGATCGTCGGCCATTAGCAATGAGCGCGCCCACTGGGGCCAGCCTCGGGGCAATGCTGATACACTCTACTGCCAAGGCTCATCGGTTGGGAAAAAACGGCGCGGGCAAACGAAATGAGAAAAATCGTGGGATAATGAGCTGGGATCGCAGGCTACACAAGGCCGCACGGCAGGTCGGGTTGCGAACCTAACGATGATGCATGCTACGCGAGGGCCAAATCGATGGGGGGATTTTGAGCATGCGGAGTGCTTCGCCGTAGACCCTCGAGGCGACGGATGCGGGGCTGGATCCCGAAACCTAGGTTTGCCTACGCGGACTCATTGCGCAGCGCGATTGATGACACGATCGTCGGCCGTTAGTAATGAGTGATCCACACAGCCAGCCTAGGAGAGGCGTGACACCCCTGCTGCAAAGGCCTCATCGGTGGGAAAAACGTGGGCAATGAAATGAGAAAAATCGTGGGATAATGAGCTGGGATGTGGCTACACAAGCTCGACGGTGTGGATTGCGAACCTAACGATGATGCATGCTGCACGAGGGCCAAATCGCTGGGGGGATTTTGAGCATGCGGAGTGCTTCGTCGTAGACCCTCGAGGCGACGGATGCGGGGCTTGATCCCGACATCTAGGTTTGCCTAGGCGGACTCATTGCGCAGCGCGATCGATGACACGATCGTCGGCCGTTAGTAATGAGTGAGCCACACAGCCAGCCTAGGAAAGGCGTGAAACCCCTGCTGCAAAGGCCTCATCGGTGGGAAAAACGTGGGCAATGAAATGAGAAAAATCGTGGGATAATGAGCTGGGATGTGGGTACACAAGCTTGACGGTGTGGGTTGCGAACCTAAAGATGATGCATGCTGCGCGAGGGCCAAATCGCTGGGGGGATTTTGAGCATGCGGAGTGCTTCGTCGTAGACCGTCTAGGCGATGGATGCGGGGCTGGATCCCGACACCTAGGTTTGCCTAGGCGGACTCATTGCGCAATCGCGATTCGATGACACGATAGATCGGCCGTTAGTAAAGATAGCTGAGCCACAAGCCAGCCTAGGAAAGGCGTCGACCATACTGCTGCAAAGGCCTCAATCGGTGAGGGAAAAACTCGATGGGCAAAGACACTAATGAGAAAAAATCGTGGGAAATGAGGATGGGATTCTGGGACACAACTGCGGACGTGTCGGGTTGCGAACACTACGATGATGCATGCCTGCGCAAGGGCCAAATCGCTCGGGGGGATTTTGAGCATGCGGAGTGCTTCGTCGTAGACCCTCGAGGTGACGGATGCGGGGCTGGATCCCGACACCTAGGTTTGCCTAGGCGGACTCGTTGCACAGCGCGATCGACGACACGATCGTGGGCCATTAGCAATGAGCGGGCCACACGGCCAGCCTGGGCAATGCCTGATACCTCTACTGCCAAGGCCTCATCGGTGGGAAAAACGGGGGCAACGAAATGAGAAAATTCGTGGGATAATGAGCTGGGATGTGGCTACACAAGCTCGACGGTGTGGGTTGCGAACCTAACGATGATGCATGCTACGCGAGGGCCAAATCGATGGGGGGATTTTGAGCATGCGGAGTGCTTCGTCGTAGACCCTCGAGGTGCCGGATGCGGGGCTGGATCCCGACACCTAGGTTTGCCTAGGTGGACTCATTGCGCAGCGCGATCGATGACACGATCGTCGGCCGTTAGTAATGACCAGTGAGCCACACAAGCATCCTAGGAAGGCTGTGACACCCCTGCTGCACAAGGCCTCATCGGTGTTGTCCAAACGTGGGCAAACGCAAACTGAGAAAAATCGATGCGGATAATATGAGATGGGATGTGGGTACACAAGCTCGGACGGTGTGGGTTGCGAAACCTTAACGGTGATGCATGCTCGCGCGAGGGCCAAATCGCTGGGGGGGATTTTGACCATGCGGGGTGCTATCGCGTCAGGCCCTCGAGGCACGACGGCATGAGGGCTGGATCCCGACACCTAGGTTTGCCAGGTGGACTGTTAGCACACAGCGCCGAGCGACGACAACGATCGCTCGCCCATTAGAGCATATGACCGCGAGCCACACGCCAGCTGCGGCAAGTGTGGCCCCCCTCGATACCTCTACTGCCAAGGCCTCACGGTGGAAAAACGGGGGCAATGAAATGAGAGAAATTATGGGATAATGAGCTGGGATGTGGCTAGACAAACTCGATGGTGTGGGCGGCGAAGTTAACGATGATGCATGCTACGCGAGGGCCAAATCGCTGGGGGGATTTTGAGCATGCGCAGTGCTTCGTCGTAGACCCTCGAGGCGACTGATGCGGGGCTGGATCCCGACACCTAGGTTTGCCTAGGCAGACTCGTTGCACAGCGCGATCGACGACACGATCGTCGGCCATTACCAATGAGCGAGCCACACGGCCAGCCTGGGCAATGCCTGATACCTCTACTGCCAAGGCCTCATCGGTGGGAAAAACGGGGGCAACGAAATGAGAAAAATCGTGGGATAATGAGCTGGGATGTGGCTACACAAGCTCGACGGCGTGGGTTGCGAACCTAACGATGATGCATGCTGCGCAAGGGCCAAATCGCTGGGGGGATTTTGAGCATGCGGAGTGCTTCGTCGTAGACCCTCGAGGCGACGGATGCGGGGCTGGATCCCGACACCTAGGTTTGCCTAGGCGGACTCGTTGCACAGCGCGATCGACGACCCGATCGTCGGCCATTAGCAATGAGCGAGTCACACGGCCAGCCTGGGCAATGCGTGATACCTCTACTGCCAAGGCCTCATCGATGGGAAAAACGGGGGCAACGAAATGAGAAAAATCGTGGGATAATGAGCTGGGATGTGGCTACACAAGCTCGACGGTGTGGGTTGCGAACCTAACGATGATGGATGCTGCGCAAGGGCCAAATCGCTTGGGGGATTTTGAGCATGCGGAGTGCTTCGTCGTAGACCCTCGAGGAGACGGATGCGGGGCTGGATCCCGACACCTAGGTTTGCCTAGGCGGACTCGTTGCACAGCGCGATCGACGACATGATCGTCGGTCATTAGCAATGAGCGAGCCACACGGCCAGCCTGGGCAATGCCTGATACCTCTACTGCCAAGGCCTCATCGGTGGGAAAAACGGGGGCAACGAAATGAGAAAAATCGTGGGATAATGAGCTGGGATATGGGTACACAAGCTCGACGGTGTGGGTTGCGAACCTAACGATGATGCATGCTACGCGAGGGCCAAATCGCTGGGGGGATTTTGAGCACGCGGAGTGCTTCGTCGTAGTCCCTCGAGGCGACGGATGCGGGGCTGGATCCCGACACCTAGGTTTGCCTAGGTGGACACATTGCGCAGCGCGATCGATGACACGATCATCGGCCGTTAGTAATGAGTGAGCCACATAGCCAGCCTAGGAAAGGCGTGACACCCCTGCTGCAAAGGCCTCATCGGTGGGAAAAACGTAGGCAACGAAATGAGAAAAATCGTGGGATAATGAGCTGGGATGTGGGTACACAAGCTCGACGGTGTGGGTTGCGAACCTAACGATGATGCATGCTGCGCAAGGGCCAAATCGCTGGGGGGATTTTGAGCATGCGGAGTGCTTCGTCGTAGACCCTCAAGGCGACGGATGCGGGGCTGGATCCCGACACCTAGGTTTGCCTAGGCGGACTCGTTTCGCAGCGCGATCGATGACACGATCGTCGGCCGTTAGTAATGAGTGAGCCACACAGCCAGCCTAGGAAAGGCGTGACATCCCTACTGCAAAGGCCTCATCGGTGGGAAAAACGTGGGCAACGAAATGAGAAAAATCGTGGGATAATGAGCTGGGATGTGGCTACTCAAGTTCGACGGTGTGGGTTGCGAACCTAACGATGATGCATGCTGCGCGAGGGCCAAATCGCTGGGGGGATTTTGACCATGCGGAGTGCTTCGTCGTAGGCCCTCGAGGCGACGGATGAGGGGCTGGATCCCGACACCTAGGTTTGCCTAGGCGGACTCATTGCGCAGCGCGATCGATGACCCGATCGTCGGCCGTTAGTAATGAGTGAGCCACACAGCCAGCCTAGGAAAGGCGTGACATCCCTGCTGCAAAGGCCTCATCTGTGGGAAAAACGTGGGCAACGAAATGAGAAAAATCGTGGGATAATGAGCTGGGATGTGGCTACACAAGCTCGACGGTGTGGGTTGCGAACCTAACGATGATGCATGCTGCGCGAGGGCAAAATCACTGGGGGGATTTTGAGCATGCGGAGTGCTTCGTCGTAGACCGTCTAGGCGATGGATGCGGGGCTGGATCCCGACACCTAGGTTTGCCTAGGCGGACTCATTGCACAGCGCGATCGATGACACGATCGTCGGCCGTTAGTAATGAGTGAGCCACACAGCCAGCCTAGGAAAGTCGTGACATCCCTGCTGCAAAGGCCTCATCGATGGGGAAAACGTGGGCAACGAAATGAGAAAAATCGTGGGATAATGAGCTGGGATGTGGGTACACAAGCTCGACAGTGTGGGTTGCGAACCTAACGATGATGCATGCTGCGCAAGGGCCAAATCGCTGGGGGGATTTTGAGCATGCGGAGTGCTTCGTCGTAGACCTTCGAGGCGACGGATGCGGGGCTGGATCCCGACACCTAGGTTTGCCTAGGCGGACTCGTTGCACAGCGCGATCGACGACACGATCGTTGGCCATTAGCAATGAGCGAGCCACACGACCAGCCTGGGCAATGCCTGATACCTCTACAGCCAAGGCCTCATCGGTGGGAAAAACGGGGGCAACGAAATGAGAAAAATCGTGGGATAATGAGCTGGGATGTGGCTACACAAGCTCGACGGTGTGGGTTGCGAACCTAACGATGATGCATGCTACGCAAGGGCCAAATCGCTGGGGGGATTTTGAGCATGCGGAGTGCTTCGTCGTAGACCCTCGAGGAGACGGATGCGGGGCTGGATCCCGACACCTAGGTTTGCCTAGGCGGACTCATTGCGCAGCGCGATCGATGACCCGATCGTCGGCCGTTAGTAATGAGTGAGCCACACAGCCAGCCTAGGAAAGGCGTGACATCCCTGCTGCAAAGGCCTCATCGGTGGGAAAACGTGGGCAACGAAATGAGAAAAATCGTGGGATAATGAGCTGGGATGTGGGTACACAAGCTCGACGGTGTGGGTTGCGAACCTAACGATGATGCATGCTGCGCAAGGGCCAAATCGCTGGGGTGATTTTGAGCATGCGGAGTGCTTCGTCGTAGTTCCTCGAGGCGACGGATGCGGGGCTGGATCCCGACACCTAGGTTTGCCTAGGCGGACTCGTTGCACAGCGCGATCGACGACACGATCGTCGGCCATTAGCAATGAGCGAGCCACACGGCCAGCCTGGGCAATGCGTGATACCTCTACTGCCAAGGCCTCATCGATGGGAAAAACGGGGCAACGAAATGAGAAAAATCGTGGGATAATGAGCTGGGATGTGGCTACACAAGCTCGACGGTGTGGGTTGCGAACCTAACGATGATGCATGCTGCGCGAGGGCAAAATCGCTAGGGGGATTTTGAGCATGCGGAGTGCTTCGTCGTAGACCGTCTAGGCGATGGATGCGGGGCTGGATCCCGACACCTAGGTTTGCCTAGGCGGACCATTGCGCAGCGCGATCGATGACACGATCGTCGGCCGTTAGTAATGAGTGAGCCACACAGCCAGCCTAGGAAAGGCGTGACATCCCTACTGCAAAGGCCTCATCGGTGGGAAAAACGTGGGCAACGAAATGAGAAAAATCGTGGGGTAATGAGCTGGGATGTGGCTACACAAGTTCGACGGTGTGGCGAACCTAACGATGATGCATGCTGCGCGAGGGCCAAATCGCTGGGGGGATTTTGACCATGCAGAGTGCTTCGTCGTAGGCCCTCGAGGCGACGGATGAGGGGCTGGATCCCGACACCTAGGTTTGCCTAGGTGGACTCGTTGCACAGCGCGATCGACGACACGATCGTCGGCCATTAGCAATGAGCGAGCCCCACGGCCAGCCTGGGCAAGGCGTGAAACCTCTACTGCCAAGGCCTCATCGGTGGGAAAAACGGGGGCCACGAAATGAGAAAAATCGTGGGATAATGAGCTGGGATGTGGGTACACAAGCTCGACGGTGTGGGTTGCGAACCTAACGATGATGCATGCTACGCGAGGGCCAAATCACTGGGGGGATTTTGAGCATGCGGAGTGCTTCGTCGTAGACCCTCGAGGCGGCGGATGCGGGGCTGGATCCCGACACCTAGGTTGGCCTAGGCGGACTCATTGCGTAGCGCGATCGATGACACGATCGTCGGCCGTTAGTAATGAGTGAGCCACACAGCCAGCCTAGGAAAGGCGTGACATCCCTGCTGCAAAGGCCTCATCGGTGGGAAAAACGTGGGCAACGAACTGAGAAAAATTGTGGGATAATGAGCTGGGATGTGGCTACACAAGCTCGACGGTGTGGGTTGCGAACCTAACGATGATGCATGCTGCGCAAGGCCAATCGCTGGTGGATTTTTGAGCATGGCGGAGTGCTTCGTCCGTAAGACCCTCGAGGCGACGGTGATGCGGGCTGGATCCCCGACACCTAGGTTTTGCCTAGGCGGACTCGTTGCGCAGCGCGATCTACGACATGATCATCGACCGTTAGCAATGAGCGAGCCACACGGCCCACCTGGGCACCCCTGCTGCCAAGGCCTCATCGGTGGGAAAAAGGTAGGCAACAAAATGAGAAAAATCGTGGGATAATGAGCTGGGAAGTGGCTACACAAGCTCGACGGTGTGGGCGCTGAAGCTAACGATGATACATGCTACGCGAGGGCCCAATCGCTGGGGGGATTTTGAGCATGCGGAGTTGCTTCGTCGTAGACCCTCGAGGCGACGAATGCGGGGCTGGATCCAGACACCTAGGTTTGCCTAGGCGGACTCATTGCGCAGCGCGATCGATGACCCGATCGTCGGCCGTTAGTAATGAGTGAGCCACACAGCCAGCCTAGGAAAGGCGTGACATCCCTGCTGCAAAGGCCTCATCGGTGGGAAAAACGTGGCCAACGAAATGAGAAAAATCGTGGGATAATGAGCTGGGATGTGGGTACACAAGCTCGACGGTGTGGGTTGCGAACCTAACGATGATGCATGCTGCGCAAGGGCCAAATCGCTGGGGTGATTTTGAGCATGCGGAGTGCTTCGTCGTAGTTCCACGAGGCGACGGATGCGGGGCTGGATCCCGACACCTAGGTTTGCCTAGGCGGACTCGTTGCACAGCGCGATCGACGACACGATTATCGGCCATTAGCAATGAGCGAGCCACACGGCCAGCCTGGGCAATGCGTGATACCTCTACTGCCAAGGCCTCATCGATGGGAAAAACGGGGGCAACGAAATGAGAAAAATCGTGGGATAATGAGCTGGGATGTGGCTACACAAGCTCGACGGTGTGGGTTGCGAACCTAACGATGATGCATGCTACGCAAGGGTCAAATCGCTGGGGGGATTTTGAGCATGCGGAGTGCTTCGTCGTAGACCCTCGAGGCGACGGATGCGGAGCTAGATCCCGACACCTAGGTTTCCCTAGGCGGACTCATTGCGCAGCGCGATCGATGACCCGATCGTCGGCCGTTAGTAATGAGTGAGCCACATAGCCAGCCTAGGAAATGCGTGACATCCCTGCTGCAAAGGCCTCATCGGTGGGAAAAACGTGGGCAACGAAATGAGAAAAATCGTGGGATAATGAGCTGGGATGTGGGTACACAAGCTCGACGGTGTGGGTTGCGAACCTAACGATGATGCATGCTGCGCAAGGGCCAAATCGCTGGGGTGATTTTGAGCATGCGGAGTGCTTCGTCGTAGTTCCTCGAGGCGACGGATGCGGGGCTGGATCCCGACACCTAGGTTTGCCTAGGCAGACTCGTTGCACAGCGCGATCGACGACACGATCGTCGGCCATTAGCAATGAGCGAGCCACACGGCCAGCCTGGGCAATGCCTGATACCTCTACTGCCAATGCCTCATCGGTGGGGAAAACGTGGGCAACTAAATGAGAAAAATCGTGGGATAATGAGCTGGGATGTGGCTACACAAGCTCGACGGTGTGGGTTGCGAACCTAACGATGATGCCTGCTGCGCGAGGGCCAAATCGCTGGGGGGATTTTGAGCATGCGGAGTGCTTCGTCGTAGAACCTCGAGGCGACGGATGTGGGGCTTGATACCGAAACCTAGGTTTGCCTAGGCGGACTCATTGCGCATCGCGATCGATGACATGATCGTAGGCCGTTAGTAATGAGTGAGCCACACAGCCAGCCTAGGAAAGGCGTGACATCCCTGCTGCAAAGGCCTCATCGGTGGGAAAAACGTGGGCAACGAACTGAGAAAAATTGTGGGATAATGAGCTGTGATGTGGGTACACAAGCTCGACGGTGTGGGTTGCGAACGTAACGATGATGCATGCTGCTCGAGGGCCAAATCGATGGCGGGATTTTGAGCATGCGGAGTGCTTCGTCGTAGACCCTCAAGGCGACGGATGCGGGGCTGGATCCCGACACCTAGGTTTGCCTAGGCGGACTCGTTTCACAGCGCGATCGACGACACGATCGTCGGCCATTAGCAATGAGCGAAACCACACGGCCACCCTGGGCAATGCTGATACTCCACTTGCCAAGGCCTCATCGGTGGGAGGAAAAACCACGGGAGGGCAAGGAAATGAGAAAAATCATGGGATCAAATGATCCGCTGGGATGTGGCTACACAAGCTCGACGGTGTGGGTTGCGAACGTAACGATGATGCATGCTGCGCGAGGGCCAAATCGATGGCGGGATTTTGAGCATGCGGAGTGCTTCGTCGTAGACCCTCAAGGCGACGGATGCGGGGCTGGATCCCGACACCTAGGTTTGCCTAGGCGGACTCATTGCGCAGCGCGATCGATGACCCGATCGTCGGCCGTTAGTAATGAATGAGCCACACAGCCAGCCTAGGAAAGGCGTGACATCCCTGCTGCAAAGGCCTCATCGGTGGGAAATACGTGGGCAACGAAATGAGCAAAATCATGGGATAATGAGCTGGGATGTGGGTACACAAGCTCGACGGTGTGGGTGCGAAACATAACGATGATGCATGGCGCAAGGCCAAATGCTGGGGTGGATTTGGAGCATGCGGAGTGCTTCGTCGTAGACCCTCGAGGCGACGGAGCGGGGCTGGATCCCGACACCTAGGTTTGCATAGGCGGAACTCGTTGCACAGCGCGATCGACGGACCCGATCGTCGGCATGTAGCAATGAGCGAGTAACACGGCCAGCCTGGGCAAATGAGTGAACCTATACTGCCAAGGCCTCATCGATTTCAAAACGGGGGGGAAAAAAAAGCCGTTTGAGGGGGCAACGAAATGAGAAAAATCGTGGGATAATGAGCTGGAATGTGGCTACACAAGCTCGACGGTGTGGGTTGCGAACCTAACGATGATGCATGCTGCGCGAGGGCCAAATCGCTGGGGGGATTTTGAGCATGCGGAGTGCTTCGTCGTAGACCCTCGAGGCGACGGATGCGGGGCTGGATCCCGACACCTAGGTTTGCCTAGGCGGACTCGTTGCACAGCGCGATCGACGACACGATCGTCGGCCATTAGCAATGAGCGAGCCACACGGCCAGCCTGGGCAATGCCTGATACCTCTACTGCCAAGGCCTCATCGGTGGTAAAAACGGGGGCAACGAAATGAGAAAAATCGTGGGATAATGAGCTGGGATGTGGCTACACAAGCTCGACGGTGTGGGTTGCGAACCTAACGATGATGGATGCTGCGCAAGGGCCAAATCGCTTGGGGGATTTTGAGCATGCGGAGTGCTTCGTCGTAGACCCTCGAGGCGACGGATGCGGGGCTGGATCCCGACACCTAGGTTTGCCTAGGCGGACTCATTGCGCAGCGCAATCGATGACCCGATCGTCGGCCGTTAGTAATGAGTGAGCCACACAGCCCGCCTAGGAAAGGCGTGACATCCCTGCTGCAAAGGCCTCATCGGTGGGAAATACGTGGGCAACGAAATGAGAAAAATCGTGGGATAATGAGCTGGGATGTGGGTACACAAGCTCGACGGTGTGGGTTGCGAACCTAACGATGATGCATGCTGCGCAAGGGCCAAATTGCTGGGGTGATTTTGAGCATGCGGAGTGCTTTGTCGCAGGCCCTCAAGGCGGCGGATGCAGGGCTGCATCCCGATGCCTAGGCTTGCCTATTCAGACTCGTTGTGCACCGCGATCGACCACACGATCGTCGACCATTAGACAATGAGCGAGTCCACACGGCCAAGCCTGGGCAATGCGTGATACTCTAACTGCCATAGGCCCTCACGATGGGAAAAACAGGGGACAACGAAATGAGAAAAATCGTGGGATAAAATGAGCTGGAATGTGCTACACAAGCTCGACGGTGTGGGTGGCGAACCTAACGATGATGCATTCTGCGCGAGGGGCCAAATCGCTGGGGGGATTTGTTTGAGCATGGCGGAGTGCTTCGTCGTAGACCCTCGAGGCGACGTATGGCGGGTCTGGAATCCTGAAACCTGGTTTGCCTAGGCGGACTCGTGCACCGCCGCGATCGACGACACGATCGTGTGCCATTAGCAATGATCGAGCCCCTGGCCCCCTGGCAATGGCCTGATACCTCTACTCTCCCAAGGCGCCTCATTCGGTGGGAAAAGACGAGGGCAACGAATGAAGAAAAATCGTGGGATAATGAGCTGGGATGTGGCTACACAAGCTCGACGGTGTGGGTTGCGAACCTAACGATGATGCATGCTGCGCAAGGGCCAAATCGCTGGGGGGATTTTGAGCATGCGGAGTGCTTCGTCGTAGACCCTCGAGGCGACGGATGCGGGGCTGGATCCCGACACCGAGGTTTGCCTAGGCGGACTCGTTGCACAGCACGATCGACGACATGATCGTCTGCCATTAGCAATGAGCGAGCCACACGGCCAGCCTGGGCAATGCCTGATACCTCTACTGCCAAGGCCTCATCGGTGGGAAAAACGGGGGCAACGAAATGAGAAAAATCGTGGGATAATGAGCTGGGATGTGTGCTACACAAGCTCGACGGTGTGGGTTGCGAACCTAACGATGATGCATGCTGCGCGAGGGCCAATCGATGGGGGGATTTTGGAGCATGCGGCTTTTCGTCGTAGACCCTCTAGGCGACGGATTGCGGGGCTGGATCCCGACACCTAGGTTTGCCTAGGTGGACTCATTGCGCAGCGCGATCGATGACACGATCGTCGCCGTTTAGTAATGAGTGAGCCACACAGCCAGCCTAGGAAAGGCGTGTCACCCCTGCTGCAAGGCCTCATCGGTGTGAAAAACGGGGCAACGAAATGAGAAAATCGTGGGATAATGAGCTGGAATGTGGCTACACAAGCTCGACGGTGTGGGTGGCGAACCTAACGATGATGCATGCTGCGCAAGGGCCAAATCGCTGGGGGGATTTTGAGCATGCGGAGTGCTTCGTCGTAGACCCTCGAGGCAACGGAAGCGGGGCTGGATCCCGACACCTAGGTTTGCCTAGGCGGACTCGTTGCACAGCGTGATCGACGACACGATCGTCGGCCATTAGCAATGAGCGAGCCACATGGCCAGCCTGGGCAATGCCTGATACCTCTACTGTCAAGGCCTCATCGGTGGGAAAAACGGGGGCAACGAAATGAGAAAAATCGTGGGATAATGAGCTGTGATGTGGCTACACAAGCTCGACGGTGTGGGTTGCGAACCTAACGATGATGCATGCTGCGCAAGGGCCAAATCGCTGGGGGGATTTTGAGCATGCGGAGTGCTTCGTCGTAGACCCTCGAGGCGACGGATGCGGGGCTGGATCCCGACACCTAGGTTTGCCTAGGTGGACTCATTGCGCAGCGCGATCGATGACACGATCGTTGGCTGTTAGTAATGAGTGAGCCACACAGCCAGCCTAGGAAAGGCGTGTCACCCCTGCTGCAAAGGCCTCATCGGTGTGAAAAACGAGGGCAACGAAATGAGAAAAATCGTGGGATAATGAGCTGGGATGTGGCTACACAAGCTCGACGGTGTGGGTTGCGAACCTAACGATGATGCATGCTGCGCGAGGGCAAAATCGCTGGGGGGATTTTGAGCATGCGGAGTGCTTCGTCGTAGACCCTCGAGGCGACGGATGCGGGGCTGGATCCCGACACCTAGGTTTGCCTAGGCGGACTCGTTGCACAGCGCGATCGACGACACGATCGTTGGCCATTAGCAATGAGCGAACCACACGGCCACCCTGGGCAATGCCTGATACCTCCACTGCCAAGGCCTCATCGGTGGGAAAAACGGGGGCAATGAAATGAGAAAAATCATGGGATAATGAGCTGGGATGTGGCTACACAAGCTCGACGGTGTGGGTTGCGAACCTAACGATGATGCCTGCTGCGCGAGGGCCAAATCGCTGGGGGGATTTTGAGCATGCGGAGTGCTTCGTCGTAGAACCTCGAGGCGACGGATGTGGGGCTTGATACCGAAACCTAGGTTTGCCTAGGCGGACTCATTGCGCATCGCGATCGATGACATGATCGTAGGCCGTTAGTAATGAGTGAGCCACACAGCCAGCCTAGGAAAGGCGTGACATCCCTGCTGCAAAGGCCTCATCGGTGGGAAATACGTGGGCAACGAAATGAGAAAAATCGGGGGATAATGAGCTGGGATGTGGGTACACAAGCTCGACGGTGTGGGTTGCGAACCTAACGATGATGCATGCTGCGCAAGGGCCAAATTGCTGGGGTGATTTTGAGCATGCGGAGTGCTTCGTCGTAGACCCTCGAGGCGACGGATGCGGGGCTGGATCCCGACACCTAGGTTTGCCTAGGCGGACTCGTTGCACAGCGCGATCGACGACCCGATCGTCGGCCATTAGCAATGAGCGAGTCACACGGCCAGCCTGGGCAATGCGTGATACCTCTACTGCCAAGGCCTCATCGATGGGAAAAACGGGGGCAACGAAATGAGAAAAATCGTGGGATAATGAGCTGGAATGTGGCTACACAAGCTCGACGGTGTGGGTTGCGAACCTAACGATGATGCATGCTGCGCGAGGGCCAAATCGCTGGGGGGATTTTGAGCATGCGGAGTGCATCGTCGTAGACCCTCGAGGCGACGGATGCGGGGCTGGATCCCGACACCTAGGTTTGCCTAGGCGGACTCGTTGCACAGCGCGATCGACGACACGATCGTGGGACATTAGCAATGAGCGAGCCACATGGCCAGCCTGGGCAATGCCTGATACCTCTACTGCCAAGGCCTCATCGGTGGGAGAAACGGGGGCAACGAAATGAGAAAAATCGTGGGATAATGAGCTGGGATGTGGCTACACAAGCTCGACGGTGTGGGTTGCGAACCTAACGATGATGCATGCTGCGCAAGGGGCAAATCGCTGGGGGGATTTTGAGCATGCGGAGTGCTTCGTCGTAGACCCTCGAGGCGACGGATGCGGGGCTGGATCCCGACACCTAGGTTTGCCTAGGCGGACTCATTGCGCAGCGCAATCGATGACCCGATCGTCGGCCGTTAGTAATGAGTGAGCCACACAGCCCGCCTAGGAAAGGCGTGACATCCCTGCTGCAAAGGCCTCATCGGTGGGAAATACGTGGGCAACGAAATGAGAAAAATCGTGGGATAATGAGCTGGGATGTGGGTACACAAGCTCGACGGTGTGGGTTGCGAACCTAACGATGATGCATGCTGCGCAAGGGCCAAATCGCTGGGGGGATTTTGAGCATGCGGAGTGTTCGTCGTAGACCCTCGAGGCGACGGATGCGGGGCTGGATCCCGACACCTAGGTTTGCCTAGGCGGACTCGTTGCACAGCGCGATCGACGACACGATCGTCGACCATTAGCAATGAGCGAGTCACACGGCCAGCCTGGGCAATGCGTGATACCTCTACTGCCAAGGCCTCATCGGTGGGAAAAACGAGGGCAACGAAATGAGAAAAATCGTGGGATAATGAGCTGGGATGTGGCTACACAAGCTCGACGGTGTGGGTTGCGAACCTAACGATGATGCATGCTGCGCAAGGGCCAAATCGCTGGGGGGATTTTCAGCATGCGGAGTGCTTCGTCGTAGACCCTCGAGGCGACGGATGCGGGGCTGGATCCCGACACCGAGGTTTGCCTAGGCGGACTCGTTGCACAGCACGATCGACGACATGATCGTCTGCCATTAGCAATGAGCGAGCCACACGGCCAGCCTGGTCAATGCCTGATACCTCTACTGCCAAGGCCTCATCGGTGGGAAAAACGGGGGCAACGAAATGAGAAAAATCGTGGGATAATGAGCTGTGATGTGGCTACACAAGCTCGACGGTGTGGGTTGCGAACCTAACGATGATGCATGCTGCGCGAGGGCCAAATCGCTGGGGGGATTTTGAGCATGCGGAGTGCTTCGTCGTGGAACCTCGAGGCGACGGATGCGGGGCTTGATACCGACACCTAGGTTTGACTAGGCGGAATCATTGCGCAGCGCGATCGATGACACGATCGTCGGCCGTTAGTAATGAGTGAGCCACACAGCCAGCCTAGGAAAGGCGTGACATCCCTGCTGCAAAGGCCTCATCGGTGGGAAAAACGTGGGCAACGAACTGAGAAAAATCGTGGGATAATGAGCTGGGATGTGGCTACACAAGCTCGACGGTGTGGGTTGCGAACCTAACGATGATGCATGCTGCGCGAGGGCCAAATCGCTGGGGGGATTTTGAGCATGCGGAGTGCTTCGTCGTAGACCCTCGAGGCGACGGATGCGGGGCTGGATCCTGAAACCTAGGTTTGCCTAGGCGGACTCGTTGCACAGCGCGATCGACGACACGATCGTGGGCCATTAGCAATGAGCGAGCCACATGGCCAGCCTGGGCAATGCCTGATACCTCTCCTCTCTACTTGCCCAGGCGCTCATCGGTGGGGCAAAACGAGGGCAACCGAAATTAGGAAAATCGTGGGATAATGGCTGGGATGTGGCACACAAGCTCGACGGTGTGGGGTTGCGAACCTTAACGATGATGCCTGCTGCGCGAGGGCCAAATCGCTGGGGGGATTTTGAGCATGCGGAGTGCTTCGTCGTAGACCCTCGAGGCGACGGATGCGGGGCTGGATCCCGACACCGAGGTTTGCCTAGGCGGACTCGTTGCACAGCACGATCGACGACATGATCGTCTGCCATTAGCAATGAGCGAGCCACACGGCCAGCCTGGTCAATGCCTGATACCTCTACTGCCAAGGCCTCATCGGTGGGAAAAACGGGGGCAACGAAATGAGAAAAATCGTGGGATAATGAGCTGGGATGTGGCTACACAAGCTCGACGGTGTGGGTTGCGAACCTAACGATGATGCATGCTACGCGAGGGCCAAATCGCTGGGGGGATTTTGAGCATGTGGAGTGGTTCGTCGCAGGCCTTCGAGGCGGCTGATGCGGGGCTGGATCCCGACGCCAAGACTTGCCTAGGTGGACTCATTGCGCAGCGTGATCGACGACACGATTGTCGGCCGTTAGCAATGAGTGAGCGACATGGCCAGCCTGGGCAAGGCGTGACACCCATGCTGCCAAGGCCTCATCGGTGGGAAAAATGTGGGCAACGAAATGAGAAAA
>JAJFZO010000376.1:0-10414 GCA_021397835.1 Moringa oleifera
ATGATGCATGCTACGCGAGGGCCAAATCGCTGGGGGGATTTTGAGCATGCGGAGTGCTTCATCGTAGACCCTCGAGGCGACGGATGCGGGGCTGGATCCCGACACCTAGGTTTGCCTAGGCGGACTCATTACGCAGCGCGATCGATGACACGATCGTCGGCCGTTAGTAATGAGTGAGCCACACAGCCAGCCTAGGAAAGGCGTGACATCCCTGCTGCAAAGGCCTCATCGGTGGGAAAAACGTGGGCAACGAAATGAGAAATATCGTGGGATAATGAGCTGGGATGTGGGTACACAAGCTCGACGGTGTGGGTTGCGAACCTAACGATGATGCATGCTGCGCAAGGGCCAAATTGCTGGGGGGATTTTGAGCATGCGGAGTGCTTCGTCGTAGACCCTCGAGGCGACGGATGCGGGGCTGGATCCCGACACCTAGGTTGGCCTAGGCGGACTCATTGCGTAGCGCGATCGATGACACGATCGTCGGCCGTTAGTAATGAGTGAGCCACACAGCCAGCCTAGGAAAGGCGTGACATCCCTGCTGCAAAGGCCTCATCGGTGGGAAAAACGTGGGCAACGAACTGAGAAAAATTGTGGGATAATGAGCTGGGATGTGGGTACACAAGCTCGACGGTGTGGGTTGCGAACGTAACGATGATGCATGCTGCTCGAGGGCCAAATCGATGGCGGGATTTTGAGCATGCGGAGTGCTTCGTCGTAGACCCTCAAGGCGACGGATGCGGGGCTGGATCCCGACACCTAGGTTTGCCTAGGCGGACTCGTTTCACAGCGCGATCGACGACACGATCGTCGGCCATTAGCAATGAGCGAGCCACACGGCCAGCCTGGGCAATGCCTGATACCTCTACTGCCAAGGCCTCATCGGTGGGAAAAACGGGGCAACGAAATGAGAAAAATCGTGGGATAATGAGCTGGGATGTGGGTACACAAGCTCGACGGTGTGGGTTGCGAACCTAACGATGATGCATGCTGCGCAAGGGCCAAATCGCTGGGGTGATTTTGAGCATGCGGAGTGCTTCGTCGTAGTTCCTCGAGGCGACGGATGCGGGGCTGGATCCCGACACCTAGGTTTGCCTAGGCGGACTCGTTGCACAGCGCGATCGACGACACGATCGTCGGCCATTAGCAATGAGCGAGCCACACGGCCAGCCTGGGCAATGCGTGATACCTCTACTGCCAAGGCCTCATCGATGGGAAAAACGGGGGCAACGAAATGAGAAAAATCGTGGGATAATGAGCTGGGATGTGGCTACACAAGCTCGACGGTGTGGGTTGCGAACCTAACGATGATGCATGCTGCGCGAGGGCCAAATCGCTGGGGGGATTTTGAGCATGCGGAGTGCTTCGTCGTAGACCATCTAGGCGATGGATGCGGGGCTTGATCCCGACACCTAGGTTTGCTTAGGCGGACTCATTGCGCAGCGCGATCAATGACACGATCGTCGGCCGTTAGTAATGAGTGAGCCACACAGCCAGCCTAGGAAAGGCGTGACATCCCTGCTGCAAAGGCCTCATCGGTGGGAAAAACGTGGGCAACGAAATGAGAAAAATCGTGGGATAATGAGCTGGGATTTGGGTACACAAGCTCGACGGTGTGGGTTGCGAACCTAACGATGATGCATGCTACGCGAGGGCCAAATTGCTGGGGGGATTTTGAGCATGCGGAGTGCTTCGTCGTAGACCCTCGAGGCGACGGATGGGGGCTGGATCCCGACACCTAGGTTTGCCTAGGCGGACTCATTGCGCAGCGCGATCGATGACACGATCGTCGGCCGTTAGTAATGAGTGAGCCACACAGCCAGCCTAGGAAAGGCGTGACATCCCTACTGCAAAGGCCTCATCGGTGGGAAAAACGTGGGCAACGAAATGAGAAAAATCGTGGGGTAATGAGCTGGGATGTGGCTACACAAGTTCGACGGTGTGGCGAACCTAACGATGATGCATGCTGCGCGAGGGCCAAATCGCTGGGGGGATTTTGACCATGCAGAGTGCTTCGTCGTAGGCCCTCGAGGCGACGGATGAGGGGCTGGATCCCGACACCTAGGTTTGCCTAGGTGGACTCGTTGCACAGCGCGATCGACGACACGATCGTCGGCCATTAGCAATGAGCGAGCGCCACGGCCAGCCTGGTCAAGGCGTGATTACCTCTACTGCCAAGGTCCTCATCGGTGTAAAACGGGGGCAACGAAATGAGAAAAAATCGTGGATAAATGATCTGGGATGTGGTACACAAGGCTCGCGGTGTGGGTTCAAACCTAACGATGATGCATGCTACGCGAGGGCCAAATCACTGGGGGGATTTTGAGCATGCGGAGTGCTTCGTGGTAGTCCCTCGAGGCGACGGATGCGGGGCTGGATCCCGACACCTAGGTTTGCCTAGGCGGACTCATTTCGCTGCGCGATCGATGACACGATCGTCGGCCGTTAGTAATGAGTGAGCCACACAGCCAGCCTAGGAAAGGCGTGACATCCCTGCTGCAAAGGCCTCATCGGTGGGAAAAATGTGGGCAACGAAATGAGAAAAATCATGGGATAATGAGCTGGGATGTGGGTAAACAAGCTCGACGGTGTGGGTTGCGAACCTACCGATGATGCATGCTGCGCAAGGGCCAAATCGCTGGGGGGATTTTGAGCATGCGGAGTGCTTCGTCGTAGACCCTCGAGGCGACGGATGCGGGGCTGGATCCCGACACCTAGGTTTGCCTAGGCGGACTCGTTGCACAGCGCGATCGACGACACGATCGTCGGCCATTAGCAATGAGCGAGCCACACGGCCAGCCTGGGCAATGCCTGATACCTCTACTGCCAAGCCCTCATCGGTGGGAAAAATGGGGGCAACAAAATGAGAAAAATCGTGGGATAATGAGCTGGGATGTGGCTACACAAGCTCGACGGTGTGGGTTGCGAACCTAACGATGATGCATGCTGCGCAAGGGCCAAATCGCTGGGGGGATTTTGAGCATGCGGAGTGCTTCGTCGTAGACCCTTGAGGCGACGGATGCGGGGCTGGATCCCGACACCTAGGTTTGCCTAGGCGGACTCATTGCGCTGCGCGATCGATGACACGATCGTCGGCCGTTAGTAATGAGTGAGTCACACAGCCAGCTTAGGAAAGGCGTGACATCCCTGCTGCAAAGGCCTCATCGGTGGGGAAAACGTGGGCAACGAAATGAGAAAAATCGTGGGATAATGAGCTGGGATGTGGCTACACAAGCTCGACGGTGTGGGTTGCGAACCTAACGATGATGCATGCTGCGCGAGGGCCAAATCGCTGGGGGGATTTTGAGCATGCGGAGTGCTTCGTCGTAGACCCTCTAGGCGACGGATGCGGGGCTGGATCCCGACACCTAGGTTTGCCTAGGCGGACTCATTGCGCAGCGCGATCGATGACACGATCGTCGGCCGTTAGCAATGAGCGAGCCACACGGCCAGCCTGGGCAAGGCCTGATACCTCTACTGCCAAGGCCTCATCGGTGGGAAAAACGGGGGCAACGAAATGAGAAAAATCGTGGGATAATTAGCTGGGATGTGGCTACACAAGCTCGACGGTGTGGGTTGCGAACCTAACGATGATGCATGCTGCGCAAGGGCCAAATCGCTGGGGGGATTTTGAGCATGCGGAGTGCTTCGTCGTAGACCCTCAAGGCGACGGATGCGGGGCTGGATCCCGACACCTAGGTTTGCCTAGGCGGACTCGTTTCACAGCGCGATCGACAACACGATCGTCGGCCATTAGCAATGAGCGAGCCACACGACCAGCCTGGGCAATGCCTGATACCTCTACTGCCAAGGCCTCATCGGTGGGAAAAACGGGGGCAACGAAATGAGAAAAATCGTGGGATAATGAGCTGGGATGTGGCTACACAAGCTCGACGGTGTGGGTTGCGAACCTAACGATGATGCATGCTGCTCAAGGGCCAAATCGCTGGGGGGATTTTGAGCATGCGGAGTGCTTTGTCGTAGACCCTCGAGGCGACGGATGCGGGGCTGGATCCCGACACCTAGGTTGGCCTAGGCGGACTCATTGCGTAGCGCGATCGATGACACGATCGTCGGCCGTTAGTAATGAGTGAGCCACACAGCCAGCCTAGGAAAGGCGTGACATCCCTGCTGCAAAGGCCTCATCGGTGGGAAAACGTGGGCAACGAAATGAGAAAAATCGTGGGATAATGAGCTGGGATGTGGGTACACAAGCTCGACGGTGTGGGTTGCGAACCTAACGATGATGCATGCTGCGCGAGGGCCAAATCGATGGGGGGATTTTGAGCATGCGGAGTGCTTCGTCGTAGACCCTCAAGGCGACGGATGCAGGGCTGGATCCCGACACTTAGGTTTGCCTAGGCGGACTCGTTTCACAGCGCGATCGACGACACGATCGTCGGCCATTAGCAATGAGCGAGCCACACGGCCAGCCTGGGCAATGCCTGATACCTCTACTGCCAAGGCCTCATCGGTGGGAAAAACGGGGGCAATGAAATGAGAAAAATCGTGGGATAATGAGCTGGGATGTGGCTACACAAGCTCGACGGTGTGGGTTGCGAACCTAACGATGATGCATGCTGCGCGAGGGCCAAATCGCTGGGGGGATTTTGAGCATAAGGAGTGCTTCGTCGTAGAACCTCGAGGCGACGGATGCGGGGCTGGATACCGACACCTAGGTTTGCCTAGGCGGACTCGTTGCACAGCGCGATCGACGACACGATCGTCGGTCCGTTAGTATAATGACGTGAGCCACACAGCCAGCTAGGAACGGCGGACATCCCTGCTGCAAAAGGCCTCATCGGTGGGAAAAACGTGGGCAACGAACTAGAGAAAAATTTGTGGGATAATGAGCTGGGATGTGGGTACACAAGTCTCGACGGTGGGGTGCGAACTAACGGAGGATGCATGCTGCGCGAGGGGCCAAATCGACCAGGCGCGGGATTTTGAGCATGCGGAGTGCTTCGTCGTAGAGACCCTTCGAGGGCGACGGATGCAGGTGGATCCTGACATGACACCTAGGTTTGCCTAGGCGGACTCGTTGCACAGCAGCGATCGACGACACAAAATCGCGGCCCTTAGCAATGAGGAGCCACACGCCCGCCTGAGGCATGCCTGAACGTCTACTGCCAAGGCCTCATCGGTGGGAAAAACGTGGGCAACGAAATGTGAAAAATAGTGGGATAATGAGCTAGGATGTGGCTACACAAGCTCGACGGTATGGGCGGCGAGGCTAATGATGATGCATGCTACGCGAGGGCCAAATTGCTGGGGGGTTTTGAGCATGCGGAGTGCTTCTTCGCAGGCCCTCGAGGCGGCGGACGCGGGGCTGGATCCCGACGCCCAGGCTTGCCTTGGCGGACTCGTTGCGCAGCGCGATCGATGGACTCACGATCGTCGGCCCGTTAGTAATGAGTGAGACACACGCCAGCCTAGGAAAGGCCGGTGAATACCCTGCTGCAAAGGCCTCATCGGTGGGAAAAACGGGGGCAACGAACTGAGAAAAATTGTGGGATAATGAGCTGGGATGTGGGTACACAAGCTCGACGGTGTGGGTTGCGAACCTAACGATGATGCATGCTGCGCGAGGGCCAAATCGATGGGGGGATTTTGAGCATGCGGAGTGCTTCGTCGTAGACCCTCGAGGCGACGGATGCAGGGCTGGATCCTGACACCTAGGTTTGCCTAGGCGGACTCGTTGCACAGCGCGATCGACGACACGATCGTCGGCCATTAGCAATGAGCGAGCCACACGGCCAGCCTGGGCAATGCGTGATACCTCTACTGCCAAGGCCTCATCGATGGGAGAAACGGGGGCAACGAAATGAGAAAAATCGTGGGATAATGAGCTGGGATGTGGCTACACAAGCTCGACGGTGTGGGTTGCGAACCTAACGATGATGCATGCTGCGCAAGGGCCAAATCGCTGGGGGATTTTGAGCATGCGGAGTGCTTCGTCGTAGACCCTCGAGGCGACGGATGCGGGGCTTGATCCCGACATCTAGGTTTGCCTAGGCGGACTCATTGCGCAGCGCGATCGATGACACGATCGTCGGCCGTTAGTAATGAGTGAGCCACACAGCCAGCCTAGGAAAGGCGTGACATCCCTGCTGCAAAGGCCTCATCGGTGGGGAAAACGGGGGCAACGAACTGAGAAAAATCGTGGGATAATGAGCTGGGATGTGGGTACACAAGCTCGACGGTGTGGGTTGCGAACCTAACGATGATGCCTGCTGCGCAAGGGCCAAAATCGTCTGGGGTGATTTTGAGCATGCGGAGTGCTTCGTCGTAGACCTCGAGCGACGGATGCGGGCTGGATCCCCCACCTAGGTTTGCCTAGGCGTACTCGTTCATCAACGCGATCCGCCACACGATCGTCGGCCTTTAGCAATAGCGAGCCACCAGGCCAGCCTGGGCAATGCCTGATACCGTCTACTGCCAGGCCTCATCGGTGGGAAAAACGGGGGCACGATGAGAAAATCGTGATAATGAACTGATGGTTGCTACACAAGCTCGGACGTTGTGGGTTGCGAACCTAACGATGATGCATGCTACGCGAGGGCCAAATCGCTGGGGGAATTTGAGCATGCGGAGTGCTTCGTCGTAAGCCCTTGAGGCAGCAGATGCAGGGCTGGATCCCGACGACCAGGTTTGCCTAGGCGAACTCGTTGCGCAGCGCGATCGACGACACGATCGTCGGCCTTTAGCAATGAGCGAGCCACACGGCCAGTCTAGGCAAGGCGTGACACCTCTGCTTCCAAGGCCTAATCGGTAGGAAAAACGGGGGCAAACGAAATGAGGAAAAATCGGGGGATAATGAGCTGGATGTGTCTACACAACAAGCTCTACGGTGTGGGGTTGCGAACCTAACGTGATGGCATGCTGCGCAGGGCCCAATCGCTGGGGGGATTTTGAGCATGCGGGAGTGCTTCGTCGTAGACCCTCGAGGCGACAGATGCGGGGCTTGATCCCGACATCTAGGTTTGCCTAGGCGGACTCATTGCGCAGCGCGATCGATGACACGATCGTCGGCCGTTAGTAATGAGTGAGCCACACAGCCAGCCTAGGAAAGGCGTGACACCCCTGCTGCAAAGGCCTCATCGGTGGGAAAAACGTGGAAAATGAAATGAGAAAAATCGTGGGATAATGAGCTGGGATGTGGCTACACAAGCTCGACGGTGTGGGTTGCGAACCTAACGATGATGCATGCTGAGCGAGGGCCAAATCGCTGGGGGGATTTTGAGCATGCGGAGTGCTTCGTCGTAGAACCTCGAGGCGACGGATGCGGGGCTTGATACCGACACCTAGGTTTGCCTAGGCGGACTCATTGCGCAGCGCGATCGATGACACGATCGTAGGCCGTTAGTAATGAGTGAGCCACACAGCTAGCCTAGGAAAGGCGTGACATCCCTGCTGCAAAGGCCTCATCGGTGGGGAAAACGTGGGCAACTAATGAGAAAAATCGTGGGACTAAAAAAATGACTACCTGGTATGTGGGGTACACAAGCTCGACGGTGTGGGTTGCGAACCTAAACGATGAATCATGCCTGCGCAAGGCCAATCGCCTGGGGGATTTTGAGCATGCAGAGTGCTTTCGTCGTAACCCTCGAGCGAACGGATGCGGGGGGCCCCCCCCCCCCTGGAAAAAAAATTCCCGACACCTAGGTTTTCCTAGGCGGACTCGTTGCACAGCGCGATCGACGACACGATCGTCGGCCATTAGCAATGAGCGAGCCACACGGCCAGCCTGGGCAATGCCTGATACCTCTACTGCCAAGGCCTCATCGGTGGGAAAAACGGGGGCAACGAAAAGAGAAAAATCGTGGGTTAATGAGCTGGGATGTGGCTACACAAGCTCGACGGTGTGGGTTGCGAACCTAACGATGATGCATGCTACGCGAGGGCCAAATTGCTGGGGGGATTTTGAGCATGCGGAGTGCTTCGTCGTAGACCCTCGAGGCGACGGATGCGGGGCTGGATCCCGACTCCTAGGTTTGCCTAGGCGGACTCGTTGCACAGCGCGATCGACGACACGATCGTCGGCCATTAGCAATGAGCGAGCCACACGGCCAGCCTGGGCAATGCCTGATACCTCTACTGCCAAGGCCTCATCGGTGGGAAAAACGAGGGCAACGAAATGAGAAAAATCGTGGGATAATGAGCTGGGATGTGGCTACACAAGCTCGATGGTGTGGGTTGCGAACCTAACGATGATGCATGCGACGCGAGGGCCAAATTTTTGGGGGGATTTTGAGCATGCGGAGTGCTTCGTCGTAGACCCTCGAGGCGACGGATGCGGGGCTGGATCCCGACACCTAGGTTTGCCTAGGCGGACTCATTTCACAGCGCGATCGACGACACGATCGTCGGCCATTAGCAATGAGCGAGCCACACGGCCAGCCTGGGCAATGCCTGATACCTCTACTGCCAAGGCCTCATTGGTGGGAAAAACGGGGGCAATGAAATGAGAAAAATCGTGGGATAATGAGCTGGGATGTGGCTACACAAGCTCGACGGTGTGGGTTGCGAACCTAACGATGATGCATGCTGCGCAAGGGCCAAATCGCTGGGGGGATTTTGAGCATGCGGAGTGCTTCGTCGTAGACCCTCGAGGCGACGGATGTGGGGCTGGATCCCGACACCTAGGTTTGCCTAGGCGGACTCGTTGCACAGCGCGTTCGACGACACGATCGTCGGCCATTAGCAATGAGCGAGCCACACGGCCAGCCTGGGCAATGCCTGATACCTCTACTGCCAAGGCCTCATCGGTGGGAAAAACGGGGGCAACGAAATGAGAAAATTCGTGGGATAATGAGCTGGGATGTGGGTACACAAGCTCGACGGTGTGGGTTGCGAACCTAACGATGATGCATGCTGCGCAAGGGCCAAATCGCTGGGGGGATTTTGAGCATGCTGAGTGCTTCGTCGTAGACCCTCCCTCGAGGCGACGGATGCGGGGCTGGATCCCGACACCTAGTTTGCCTAGGCGACTCATTGCGCAGCGCCGATCGATGACACGTATCGTGCTGGCCGTTAGTAATGTGTGAGCCACACAGCCAGCCTAGGAAAGGCGTGACACCCCTGCTGCAAAGGCCTCATCGGTGGGAAAAACGTGGGCAACTAAATGAGAAAAATCGTGGGATAATGAGCTGGGATGTGGCTACACAAGCTCGACGGTGTGGGTTGCGAACCTAACGATGATGAATGCTGCGCGAGGGCCAAATCGCTGGGGGGATTTTGAGCATAAGGAGTGCTTCGTCGTAGAACCTCGAGGCGACGGATGCGGGGCTTGATACCGACACCTAGGTTTGCCTAGGCGGACTGATTGCGCAGCGCGATCGATGACACGATCGTCGGCCGTTAGTAATGAGTGAGCCACACAGCCAGCCTAGGAAAGGCGTGACATCCCTGCTGCAAAGGCCTCATCGGTGGGGAAAACGTGGGCAACGAACTGAGAAAAATCGTGGGATAATGAGCTGGGATGTGGGTACACAAGCTCAACGGTGTGGGTTGCGAACCTAACGATGATGCATGCTGCGCAAGGGCCAAATCGCTGGGGGGATTTTGAGCATGCGGAGTGCTTCGTCGTAGACCCTCGAGGCGACGGATGCGGGGCTGGATCCCGACACCTAGGTTTGCCTAGGTTGACTCGTTTCACAGCGCGATCGACGACACGATCGTCGGCCATTAGCAATGAGCGAGCCACACGGCCAGCCTGGGCAATGCCTGATACCTCTACTGCCAAGGCCTCATCGGTGGGAAAAACGAGGGCAACGAAATGAGAAAAATCGTGGGATAATGAGCTGGGATGTGGCTACACAAGCTCGATGGTGTGGGTTGCGAACCTAACGATGATGCATGCGACGCGAGGGCCAAATTTTTGGGGGGATTTTGAGCATGCGGAGTGCTTCGTCGTAGACCCTCGAGGCGACGGATGCGGGGCTGGATCCCGACACCTAGGTTTGCCTAAGCGGACTCATTGCGCAGCGCGATCGATGACACGATCGTCGGCCGTTAGTAATGAGTGAGCCGCACAGCCAGCCTAGGAAAGGCGTGACATCCCTGCTGCAAAGGCCTCATCGGTGGGAAAAATGAGGGCAACGAAATGATAAAAATCGTGGGATAATGAGCTGGGATGTGGGTACACAAGCTCGACGGTGTGGGTTGCGAACCTAACGATGATGCATGCTGCGCAAGGGCCAAATCGCTGGGGGGATTTTGAGCATGCGGAGTGCTTCGTCGTAGACCCTCGAGGCGACGGATGCGGGGCTGGATCCCGACACCTAGGTTTTCCTAGGCGGACTCGTTGCACAGCGCGTTCGACGACACGATCGTCGGCCATTAGCAATGAGCGAGCCACACGGCCAGCCTGGGCAATGCCTGATACCTCTACTGCCAAGGCCTCATCGGTGGG
>JAJFZO010000373.1:0-2500 GCA_021397835.1 Moringa oleifera
GCGTGCGGCAGCCGTGGGCGCGCCAGGCAGGCCGCGGGCGCCCATCGCGAGCCAGCCCCCACGTCCCTGTCCCTCGACTGACTGCCCAGCGTGCGAGCCAGGGGGGCCGCGTCGCACGGAGACTGGGCGCGGGTGGCTCGCCAGGCAGCCCCCAGCAGGCACGGCATGGGCTGCCCGCCCAGCGTGCGGCAGCGGTGGGCGCGCCAGCCAGGCCGCGGGCGCCCATCGCGAGCCACCCCCACGTCCCTGTCCCTCGACTGACTGCCCAGCGTGCGAGCCAGGGGGGCCGCGTCGCACGGAGCCTGGGCGCGGGTGGCTCGCCCAGGCAGCCCCCAGCAGGCACGGCATGGGTTGCCCGCCCTGCGTGCGGCAGCGGGGGGCGCGCCAGGCAGGCCGCGGGCGCCCATCGCGAGCCAGCCCCCACGTCCCTGCCCCTCGACTGACTGCCCAGCGTGCGAGCCAGGGTTGCCCCAGCCGTGGCCAGCAGGCACGGCGCCAGCCTTGCCAGGGGCGCCCCACGCGAGCCAGCCGCGAGCACGCTGTGAGGCTCGGCACGTGCTGTGGGTGTCGATTTCGTGGGCAAGCTGGCCTTGGCCGTGGACCCTGGCTTTGATGGACCCTGAGGGCTGCCATGGGGTGGCTGGAGGTGCGCTGGACAGGGCAGCCAGCATGCACCATGGGCCAGGCAGAGGCACAGCTGCCCCAGCCTGCTGGCCGCAATGCCCAGTTGCGAAATTGTTGTGAATTGTCCGTCTTTTCATCATGGAATTGGTCCCGAAATGACTCAAATACTTCGTGTAATTCATGAGGAGTCTGCCCCTGAAGTTTGGGATCATTTCGACTCACGGGCTATTTTTGATGATTTTTTCAATTTTCGGCTGTAAAAAATTCCTTAAAAAAAATTTTGTGCCCAGAAAATTCTAAAATTTTTTCTGGTGGTTGATATGATTATTCTCCATTTATGTACAAAATTTCAGCTCAAAATTCCAAGTAAATAATTTTTTAGACCCGTTATGACGGCTCAGACATATTGATGTTTCCTCCTGCCGGAAGTGAAATTTCATTTAAGACTCTTTAGGGGGGAGGTGGGTCTCTCAGCTTGCTGGGAGCCAACAGGCCATGCGTGCCTCCCCCCCTGCCCATCCCACGTGGGCATGCGCTGGGCTTGGGCAACCCAGCGCGCATGGCATGGGCAGGGCGGCTTGCTGCCTTGCCCATCCAGCCGGTGGTGCGTGGCTGTGGCGGCCACCACCGCCGGCAGGCATGCGGCCGGCGACGTCGGCCGAAGAGTGTGGGACGCCCAATCAGTAGCCAACGAAGTGGGGAAAACGTGGGAAACGAAATCCGCTAAATTGTGGGCAACGAAATGAGAAAAATCGTGGGATAATGAGCTGGGATGTGGCTACACAAGCTCGATTGTGTGGGCGGCGAAGCTAACGATGATGCATGCTACGCGAGGGCCAAATCGTTGGGGGATTTCGAGCATGCGGAGTGCTTCGTCGCAGGCCCTCGAGGCGGCGGACGCGGGGCTGGATCCCGACGCCCAGGCTTGCCTAGGCGGACTCGTTGCGCAGCGCGATCGACGACACGATCGTCGGCCGTTAGCAATGAGCGAGCCACACGGCCAGCCTGTGCAAGGCGTGACACCCCTGCTGCCAAGGCCTCATCGGTGGGAAAAACGTGGGCAACAAAATGAGAAAAATCGTGGGATAATGATCTGGGATGTGCCTAGACAAACTCGACGGTGTTGGTGGCGAAGCTAACGATGGTGCATGCTACGCGACGGCCAAATCGTGGTGGTATTTCGCGCATGCGGAGTGCTTTCGTCCGCAGGCCCTCGAGGTGGCGGACGCGGGGCTGGATCCCTACGCCCAGGCTTGCCTAGGCGGACGGGGCCTCGTTGCGGCAGCGCGATCGACGACACGATCGCGGCCGTTAGCATGACGAGCCACACGGCCAGCCTGGGCAAGGCGTGACACCCCTGCTGCCAAGGCCTCATCGTGGGAAAAACGTAGATAATGAGCTGGATGTCGCTAGACAATGTCGTGGTGTGGGCCGGGAGCTAAACGATTGATGCATTCTACCGCGAGGCCAATCGTTGGGGGGGTTTTGAGCATGCGGAGTGCTTCGTCGCAGGCCCTCGAGGCGACGGACGCGGGGCTGGATTCCGACGCCCAGGCTTGCCTAGGCGGACTCATTGCGCAGCGCGATCGACGACACGATCGTCGGCCGTTAGCAATGAGCGAGCCACACGGCCAGCCTGGTCAAGGCGTGACACCCCTGCTGCCAAGGCCTTATCGGTGGGAAAAACGTGGGCAACAAAATGAGAAAAATTATGGGATAATGAGCTGGGCTGTGGCTACACAAGCTCGATAGTGTGGGCGGTGAAGCTACGATGATGCATGCTACGCGAGGGCCAAATCGTTGGGTGATTCTGAGCATGCGAGTGCTTGCGTCCGCAGGCCCTCGAGGCGGCGGCGCGGGGCTGGTCCTGACGCCC
>JAJFZO010000679.1:0-2500 GCA_021397835.1 Moringa oleifera
GGCAGCCCCCAGCAGGCACGGCATGGGCTGCCCGCCCAGCGTGCGGCAGCGGTGGGCGCGACAGGCAGGCCGCGGGCGCCCATCGCGAGCCAGCCCCCACGTCCCTGTCCCTCGACTGACTGCCCAGCGTGCGAGCCAGGGGGGCCGCGTCGCACGGATCCTGGGCGCGGGTGGCTCACCCAGGCAGCCCCCAGCAGGCACGGCATGGGTTGCCCGCCCAGCGTGCGGCAGCGTTGGGCGCGCCAGGCAGGCCGCGGGCGCCCATCGCGAGCCAGCCCCCACGTCACTGTCCCTCGACTGACTTACCAGCGTGGGAGCCAGGGGGGCCGCGTCGCACGGAGACTGGGCGCGGGCGGCTCGCCCAGGCAGCTCGCAGCAGGCACGGCATGGGCTGCCCGCCCAGCGTGCGGCAGCGGTGGGCGTGCCAGGCAGGCGGCGGGCGCCCGTCGCGAGCCAGCCCCCACGTCCCTGTCCCTCGACTGACTGCCCAGCGTGCGAGCAAGGGGGGCCGCATCGCACGGAGACTGGGTGCGGGTGGCTCGCCCAGGCAGCCCCCAGCAGGCACGGCATGGGCTGCTCGCCCCGCTTGCGGCAGCGGTGGGCGCGCCAGGCAGACCGCGGGCGCCCATCGCGAGCCAGCCCCCACGTCCCTGTCCCTCGACTGACTGCCCAGCGTGAGAGCCAGGGGGGCCGCGTCGCACGGAGATTGGGCGCGGGTGGCTCGCCCAGGCAGCCCCCAGCAGGCACGGCATGGGCTGCTCGCCCAGCTTGTGGCAGCGGTGGGCGCGCCAGGCAGGCCGCGGGCGCCCATCGCGACCCAGCCCCCACGTCCCTGTCCCTCGACTGACTGCCCAGCGTGCGAGCCAGGGGGGCCGCGTCGCACGGATACTGGGCGCGGGTGGCTCGCCCAGGCAGCCCCCAGCAGGCACGGCATGGGCTGCCCGCCCAGCGTGCGGCAGCGGTGGGCGCGCCAGGCAGGCCGCAGGCGCCCATCGCGACCCAGCCCCCACGTCCCTGTCCCTCGACTGACTGCCCAGCGTGCGAGCCAGGGGGGCCGCGTCGCACGGAGACTGGGCGCGGGTGGCTCGCCCAGGCAGCCCCCAGCAGGCACGGCATGGGCTGCCCGCCCAGCGTGCGGCAGGGGTGGGCGCGCCAGCCAGGCCACCGGCGCCCATCGCGAGCCAGCCCCCCACGTCCCTGTCCCTCGACTGACTGCCCAGCGTGCGAGCCAGGGGGGCCGCGTCGCACGGAGACTGGGGGCGGGTGGCTCGCCCAGGCAGCCCCCAGCAGGCACGGCATGGGCTGCCCGCCCAGCGTGCGGCAGCGGTGGGCGCGCCAGGCAGGCCGCGGGCGCCCATCGCGAGCCAGCCCCCACGTCCCTGTCCCTCGACTGACTGCCCAGCGTGCGAGCCAGGGGGGCCGCGGCGCACGGAGCCTGGGCGCGGGTGGCTCGCCCAGGCAGCCCCCAGCAGGCACGGCATGGGCTGCCCGCCCAGCGTGCGGCAGCGGTGGGCTCGCCAGGCAGGCCGCGGGCGCCCATCGCGAGCCAGCCCCCACGTCCCTGTCCCTCGACTGACTGCCCAGCGTGCAAGCCAGGGGGGCCGCGTCGCACGGAGACTGGGCGCCAGGCAGGCCGCGGGCGCCCATCGCGAGCCAGCCCCCACGTCCCTGCCCCTTGACTGACTGCCCAGCGTGCGAGCCAGGGTTGCCCCAGCAGTGGCCAGCAGGCACGGCGCCAGCCTTGCCAGGGGCGCCCCACGCGAGCCAGCCGCGAGCACGCTGTGAGGCTCGGCACGTGCTGTGGGTGTCGATTTCGTGGGCAAGCTGGCCTTGGCCGTGGCCCCTGGCTTTGATGGACCCTGAGGGCTGCCATGGGGGGGCTGGAGGTGCGCTGGACAGGGCAGCCAGCATGCACCATGGGCCAGGCAGAGGCACAGCTGCCCCAGCCTGCTGGCCGCAATGCCCAGTTGCGAAATCGTTGTGAATTGTCCGTCTTTTCATCATGGAATTGGTCCCAAAATGACTCAAATAATTCGTGTAATTCATGAGGAGTCTGCCCCTGAAGTTTGGGATCATTTCGACTCACGGGCTATTTTTGATGATTTTTTCAATTTTCGGCTGTAAAAAATTCATTAAAAAAAAATTTGTGCCCAGAAAATTCTGAAATTTTTTCTGGTGGTAGATATGATTATTCTCCATTTATGTACAAAAGTTCAGCTCAAAATTCCAAGTAAATAATTTTTTAGACCCATTATGACGGCTCAGACATATTGATGTTTCCTCCTGCCGGAAGTGAAATTTCATTTAAGACTCTTTAGGGGGGAGGTGGGTCTCTCAGCTTGCTGGGAGCCAACAGGCCATGCGTGCCTCCCCCCCTGCCCATCCCACGTGGGCAGTCGCTGGGCTTGGGCAACCCAGCGCGCATGGCATGGGCAGGGCGGCTTGCTGCCTGGCCCATCCAGCCGGTGGTGCGTGGCTGTGGCGGCCACCACCGCCGGCA